>JBBMOE010000049.1:3918122-4065951 GCA_037975065.1 Chaetodon trifasciatus
TCTCTCTCTCTCTCTCTCTCTCTCTCTCTCTCTCTCTCTCTCTCTCTCTCTCTTTGTGCCTTGCTTGCATGTTTTTGAAGCAGGCGAGAGGTAAATCTTGGCCCTCTGAGTGTTGCTGCAGTCAGTCGGGGTGTTCTGGATATAAACGTTGCTTCAGTCAGGACTGCCTCTGATCTGCCTAATCTCCCCGGGCTGGATTACAGGTTGGGCTCTAATCCGTGAAGTGGGGTCTCCGTGAATGTGCCTCTGAGTGCTCTAATCCAGAGACTGTCAGGTGCTTTAGATGAAAGCTAATTGCATGTCACAGTTTGGGGACCAAACAGAACGCCGGTGACAACAGAGCGAGTCTCCACAACAAGGACTCGGGTCTGATGAGGACTGGGCACGAACTTCAGATATGCTGTTTAATTTTGATAATCTCGGGAGAAAACAGTGAAGAAATCCCTCAAAAAAAAGTGATTCCAGCGGTGCCTCCTCGTATGGGATGATTCAGAACATGAGGCTGCAGAAAATGACGGTGCTTCTCATCTGAACTGACAAAATGATGAATCCTAAACCGTCCGAGTCCTGAACCTGCTCGGATCTGCGTTGTTTGTCCTCTCATCTCCACCTTAAAATGTTGCATCCGCACACACACAGTCACTAATTAGCCTGACAGTCACTTAAACCAGCTTACAGCGCTTTCCTAATATCCCTTGATCTGGTTTTGGGACTCCATTGAGACTGAAACCCAGTTACTGAGAAGCCTCAGTAATTACTGCGCTACGAAAATGAGATTTCATTTGATCATTAAAGACTAAAGTCTTTTCACAACTCCGAGGAGAAACATTGATGTAAAACACAGTTTGGACCGCGGGTCAAAGGTCATTTAGAGATCATTTGTGTACTTCTGATCATTGCAAATGTGTAAAACTGAATTCACATTTAAACTCACAAGAGATCAGGAATAAGAAGTCCATTTAACTGACCTGAACCAGAGACTGCACCACATGGGTTTTCTCTTTCCTACTAAACACAGCGTCAAAACAATGTTATGTACTGAATGATAATCACAAACAGTATTTTTCAGGCTCTGGAGGTCAGATACTGAGCCTCAGTTTAAGTTTAGTGAGCTCACTGGTGTCTTACATATGGAGAAAGTTTGATATGGCATGAAGTCTCAATAAAGTTTCAGATATTTGGCAGCCAGTTTTGGACCTCTGTGCTCAGTATGAGGCTGAACCCGACCAGAAACACACTCCACAGCGCACCGTCCACCTCTCTCATTGTATTTGTGATGCAACAGTGTCATTCATTACTTCATTAAGTTTCTTTTTTTAATCCTTTGTTTTCAGTGTGGAAAATCCCATTAAAAATATCATAAAATAAGAAAGAAATCCATTTAACCAAAGCCTTAACTTTTATTTTTAACACACATTCACATAATATTTGACCGACTAAAACACTTATGTTAATGTAGTAAAATTATCTGCTGTATAATCCTATAAAAATGTGTTTATTTGAACCCTTTTCACTTTTAAATGAAAATAAACAGCTGAAACAAGCTGAAACCTTAAACATCATTAAAACCAAGAGTAAAAACTGAGCTATAATGTCATAATCGACTTTATAGCCGCTTGGCTGAGAGTCTATAAGATCCTGTTTCACTGCTACTTTTACATCCTAAGGAGCTTTATGTTTGACTATAATGGTGCCAATAAATCCTGAACAGGAAGCCTCCCTCATCCTCACACTCACTTTATCTTTTTACAATACATCACCAGCGAGGCAACATGACAGACTTTTGTTTCCAGCCATGGAAGACAAAAGGTGGTGTTCATTAATACAGTTTAACTGCCCCACTGTGCCAGGAAATCGCTGAAATTCATATTTCTCTTCAGCTCGTCCCTACAAACATTCTGCTCTGAAGGTCCTGCAGCTTCCTTTTCCTCTTTAAAACCAACCAGCTGCACAGATTTGGCGATCTCCAAACGGTTTCTGGGTTTAAAGACTTCGATTTGACTCCATGTACCATGTTGCATTTAAAAATGCTCAGGCTGCGTTGCTGCATTCAGAGAGAAGGAAAGATAACTGAGCCAAAGTCTCCACGATGTCATTAATGGTTCATCCACGTCAGGTCGTTCATCATCGAGGCCTCGACAAAACAACTTGAGGCCACCTTTTCAAGCTCCTCCACTCAGAAGTTCATGAAATGAACGCCAGCTTCACACAAAGATCCTGCTACAGTTTACTCAGTGAGCTCCAGACACACTGACCTACAGTGCTACAATGTCATTCAGTGAACTTTCTGAATGAGAGACCTTATTTTCAGAGTATCGATTGGGGGGCGAAGGTACAAAATGTAAACGCTTCGACCATATAGATCTGCTGTCACGTTCATCAGCCCGGGTTTGGACATCACTGTCACGGGCCTCTGCGGGGTTCACGGGGAATCTTCTCTCATCTGTGTGATTGTTAGAGAGGAGACGCAGACCGAATCATCAATCATCCATTCAGGCCACATTCAGCAGGTAATAGTCTGCTGTTGCATCACGTCTGTGCCCGAGAAGCGCTTCATTCATCTCGATGTATGGCAGGAATGCCCTTAATCTTGATTAGGACGCCAAGCACACGACGGTTCACACGCTGTAAGAGTCCGTTACAGCGTTAGCACCATTTGTTATAGGTGCTGACATGCTGATGGTGGACACATCATCTCTATTTGATGTTTTCCTACTGCTGCTGCTGTTAGTTAGCAGGATATCCCACAAACATGTCAATAAATTTCAACTACAGAGCGCTCAGCATGCACATGTCCACCCAACGCTAATGTCAGGCAGAATGCTGACGCTAAACGATTCTACAAAAATGAAAACATTTTCTAAACTCTCTATTTTCTATAAAGTTCTTGCATGGCATCTGCAGTGAAGTTAAGGTTTGGGTCTGTCTGAGTCTGTGTTTCCAGCAAATAAACTAAGAAAACCTCAGCAGGAAACAGCAAACATTAATCACTGTACTGCTACAAGATGCACCTTCAATCTGATTAATGACACACTGCAAACACATCCACCTTCCAGAATCCACACACTCACTTTCTACATCACTAATTATAGATCACTTTGATTCCTGCAGTGGAACATTAGCAATGGATGTAATCTGTGAATTGTTAAATTGACGGAATTTGAAAGGGATCCTGGTTTGTGGAGGATTAAAGTTCCAGAGTCTGGGATTTAGTGACATCTAGTGGTGATTTTCGCGAAATTACATCCCACATTGTTATCCTGTAATTCATTGCCAAGTTCTGGGAGGCGTGACTGAAATAAACTCTCTAAAGCATTTTGTCATCACACTCACAAATCAGCTGGAAGCAATTCTACAAAATTTGACGACATTTCACACTTAGCTGGTGCTATAGCAACATGATCGACTCCAGAGTGCCCCATCAGCAGGACGACATCCTTTGTTTGAGCACTTTATAATGACACTACAGTTAAGGTTTGGTCAGGCTCCATTGACTTGGTTATTGTTGGGAAACATTGCAGTTAAGAGTTAAAATGTTTGTAATAACTTTTAGAAATTTCAAATTCAGAGACATTTTCTAAAAGGTTTGTGTAGCCTTGTTGAAGGAACGAACTCTGAGTGCTTGAATTTTGTCAGTAATGGGGATTTTTGTTTGTGCTTCCAGGCTACCAGTGCCGATTCAGGGAATTCGGACTTGAGAGAGAGCTCAAAACCCAAATTGAAGACCTACTGGACGGAGAGCAGCAAGGCCTTCTCCATCAGCCGTCTGCTGTCCCAGACCCTCTATGGCAAAGAGAACTTCACCTCTCTGGACCTGAACTACGACGAAGCCGACTCGTTCTCTAAACGGGAGCAGTGGAACTGGCTTTACAACGTTTCAAACCCACGCGATCCTCGATCCAGGACGAAACGGAGGCCTATCGTCAAGACCGGCAAGTTCAAGAAGATGTTCGGTTGGGGCGACTTCCATTCCAACATCAAGACGGTGAAGCTCAACCTTCTCATTACTGGAAAAATCGTGGATCACGGCAACGGGACCTTCAGCGTCTACTTCCGCCACAACTCAACCGGCCAGGGCAACGTGTCCGTGGGACTCGTTCCACCGACAAAAGCTGTGGAGTTCCAGGTCCACCAGCAACACCAGCAGTACCACCACCATCACCACCAGCAGCAGCAGCAGACAGCCCTGGAGACCAAGGACACCAAGCTGTTCAACTGCAGGGTGGAGTACGAGAAGGTGGAGAAGGGCACCAGGAACTCGCTGTGTGCCCACGACCCCTCGCAGAGCTGCCCGCAGGAGCAGACCCAGAGCCACGTGTCCTGGCTGTGCTCCAAGCCCTTTAAAGTCATCTGCATCTTCATCACCTTCTACAGCACCGACTACAAGCTGGTGCAGAAAGTGTGTCCAGATTACAACTACCACAGTGACACCCCGTACCTCCCCACCGGGTGATCACATGACCAGACGAGGTGGGATAAAAAAAAAAAAAGATGCAGAGACAAGCTGCGGGTCCTGAGCGGTGTCAGATTATTTGAATGAAAATGGAGTCAAGACACTTCAAACCTGAGATGTTGACAGGCATTAATACAGCTAACATATCCTTGCCACAAGACTGATATCGCTCCAACGAACAGACCTACCCCGAGGTCATTATGAGAGCATTTAGGGAAGCATTTATAGGCTTGCAATACTCATATTATATGCATAGCTGCTTGCATCGAAAGGAAATTCCCAAGCCAACCGTTAAAATGTGCTGATTGTATTTATGTAAATATTGTGGATTTCACACAAAGACCAGAAAACAATTTTATTAATGTTTTCTCCTGCTAATTTAGTTGTTTATGTTGATCGTGTATTTCCGTCTCAATCATGCTTTCAGTCTTTTCCAATCAGTCTCTGGTAATCATCGCAAACACGTAAATGTCAATGCAAATAAGAAGAATCTGTCAGTATGCATTAGAGGGCATAATGGAAAAAGCAAACGTACTTTGAGTGGTGTTGTTTTCTGCAGTGTGATTGTTAGAGTGAATATATCTCTCTGATATTGTTGTTGGAATCTCGTCCGTGTCCGTGCATGAACCGAATGTGGTAAACAACTGAGTAACGTCCATCTATATTTTCATGTTATTGCAGCTGTCACAAACAATCTTCATCAAGTCACGGGAGAAAACGGAAAAAAAAAGTACTTCTATTTCAATTCTGTGTTATGTGTTAGCAATTTTAAGGCCACAAATAGCGCACGGTAAATGACACCGACGGAGGGCTCCCATCAGATCAAACATGAGCAAGTAAATGTTGCAATAAATAAATAAAACTTGCAAAAGACACGCAAGATGACAGAGACACAGAGGATCATTTTCTGCACCGCTCCTAAAAAAAAAAAAAATCAAATATAACTGTGCTCCAATTCTGCTGTTTTCTCAGTACTGCATTTCCATTTCAGACATCTTAGTTTTATGACTTAGAACAAGTCCAGTACAATAAATTTCAACTCCTGCATCACCAACATGACAAGCAGCCCGTAGTAAGAAGTGTCAGAGCCAGAGTGCCCCCGCGGTGTCCAAAAATAACCATCTGTACACACTGGAAGAATCATTTATATAGAAAAGTGCTAATAACGACAAAAAAAAGGGGTCAAAAGCATTTGAAAATATCTAAAAAATGAATATTAGAAGAAGCAGAAGACGCAGATTTCCTGCAGTTCAACAGAGCCTGAAACAGAACAAACCGTTAAAATGTGAGATGTGATAAAATGTGGTTTCTTGCTCCAGAGGAGACGGGACATACATCACACAGCAGGCGCTAATCACACATTCCACCTATCAAACGCTCACACCTCTGGTTATCCAAAAAAAAAAAAAAAAAAATCTGGATGAGGCTAACACTGGCTGTTAATGATATTGGATGTTCCAATTGGCTATTAAACCTTCATTACATAAATTGGGAGCCAGTGGCTCCACGTGAAGCATTTAGAGGAAATGAACACAATGTAAGTGGGAGCTCTGCAGAGTCAACACCATAGAAAGAATGAATTAAAGTGCCGATAGAAAACCTGTAAAAAAAAGAGGCACAAATGTGCACCTGGGGGCACAATCACTGCTGTCTATTTGAATTCAGTGCTCTTTCACAGTGTACGCGACGGTATACGCAACACAGTAACTGCTAATGGCAGCCTGGATGACATCCAATATGCCAACATGGGGTGTATTTTCTGACAAGGCAGGCCAAAGAATGGGGGTCTGCCTGTGGGATGAGTGAGCATAAAGAGGAATTTATGATGTGGAGGAACTCGGCTGGCAGAAATCACTGGAAGCACCTGACTCGTAAATTGAGAGCATGTTTCTGTCACCGAGAAGAAGGAATGACTAATGTCTCAGATTGCTGTTTGGGCCAGTTCTTTCATCTCAATAAAGTGACTTTGATATCTCTCCCCCCCTACCCAAATGTGCCAGGGACAGTTTGTTCAGCTTCAAAGAATTAAAGCTGCACTTTGCTGAGACAATGCAGCCTCATTATGCACATAATCTTACAAGTGTAAACAGTCTGGCACAGAAGAGTTTGGTGTGAGAGATCTGGATCTGTTCCCGCTGAAGTCGTCTGGGGGGTGAAAGCAGCCCATCAGGCTGTGGTCTGTTCAGAAATGACCATATATATTACAGATGTGCTCACAAACATGACCTAAATATGAAAGCTGTTGAGTTCCCCTCAGCTCTACGGGGTGTTTTAACACCTTTCAGCTCCCTGTTTTGGCTTCACGACCCTCAGCTCTGCTGTTTTGATTCACTCTCATCAGCGTCGCGGCTTATTTTACCCGAAAAGTCTCTGACAAACCCACCACCGCTCGCTGGTTTAGCAGCCTCAGAGCCAGATGTTTCCCTCAGGAGCTGGTAGAAAGCAAACAAGCGTGAATATCCGACTTCCATTGGCCAGAAACTCGTCTCCAAATGAAAAGTGACTGCTGTGTCTGCTGGAAGTGTAAATAGGACTTTAGTCATAGCAACTTTAAGGTGATAATTTATCAGTTTTGTGTTGACAAAAGATGAAAAATCTTCACTGTGTGTGTTTCAGATTGAAGAGTAATTGCAAAAAAAGGAGCCGCTTTAGCCTTGTGTTTAAGAACAGTCCTGATTTAAAACCTTCAGCACCTGGAAATATGAATAATGTAGATTTAGCTGTGAAGTCTAGTATTAGTCCTTTTATTAAAACATCTGTCAATCATACTGGGAGGGACAGCAAGTTCCAGTTTTATGTTTTGGCTCCTAATCTTGTGTTAACTTTCAGATCACTGATTGTACCTTCAGTGCGACTCCACGGAAAGATTAAGCAGCGGGGATGTAGACGCGAGAGTTTTATAATTAAAACGTAGCTTTTCACAAATTAAATGCAAACCGATCTCAAATATCTCATAACCAAAATTCAGCTGCAGATCTCTTTTCTCGGAGACTAATTTGCACAAGCGGGAGAGGTTGGATTCGTTCAGCTCCTCTTTCAACTCCACGATTGTTCAATTCCGTCCGTTTCAAAGCACCATTTTACCCGGCAACAAGAGAGATTGGCCGTCTCCACGGAGAAAGCGCCCGTTTAACGAGCTCAGCGCGTATGAATGAAAGCGACGGCATTACAACCCGGCAGTGTTTGGACTTCTGAGTTATCTTTGGGCCCAGATCTCCTCCCTCGGTTCAGCCATCCTGGGCCGGAGCCATCCATGCCTGCCGTCTATCCCCTAGCTCGCCCACAATCCCTGATTAATGTGGTCTGGGCAGGAGCTGTCAGAAATGGCAGAGAGAATCATGGGATTTCTCCTTCAGAGTCCCAATGACACCCAGCAGCTGCAGGAGTAAACAGATGACTAACCACTGGCCTTTTGGCAGCCTGTGGAGATTCACACGGAGGGAGGGCTGCGAACGCTGCTTTGACATTTAGGTGGATTAGAAAGTTCTTGGGTTCTGCTCTCGTGGTGTCAGAGGTGGTTGGCATAGTAATTATTTGCGTCTTGGTTTTCTTCCGCTTGACCCCCCAACTGCAGTGAAAATGTAGAGCGTCTTTTTTTTCCCCTCCACTCACAGACGTTTGTTCAGATGAAATGTTTAAGTGTGAAACATCATCACGAGTCTCATTTATAAACACATCACATTTTGTTTGCGCAGCCACACAAGAAATATTAGGTATCTTACTTTAGAAAACAACAAGCGGTTGTCATCTCAGCCTGTGTCCTGCTGCAGAATTCATTTCAAATCTGGGGCTGAAGCTGTCCTGGGGCACAGTTTTCTGTGAGGTATTGACACATTAAAGGCTCTATCAGACAATGGCTGGTGTTTTTTCTTCTTCTTTCTCTCTCTCTCTGTCTTTTTTTTTTTTTTTTTTAAATCGCAAATAAATTACTCTCCTCAAAACACTATTACTCCTCCGGAAATGAAAACTCACTCATTGTGAATGTCTCATATCAGGTAAAAACTGGAGAGAATTAATTAACCTTTGTCATTTTAATTGCTTTAGTGACAGCTGTCCTTTGGTGCCGGAGCTATCCTAATGCACATACTGCGGGCTTGTCAATTACTTTCACAGTGAATAGATTAAAACGCCACAGAGGATAGAGTCATTTCATTAGTCAGACTTAATGCCCCCCAGACATAACCAGGTACGAACACTTCACCCCTAAATATGCAGGAAAATGAACAATACTATTAAGCCCATATGAATCGAATGAATTGTGGCAACATGAAATTAAGTTTACGCTCTAGTTAATTCTGTCCCGCTGCTTATATTCCATTTGGTATACAGATTTTTTCTTTGGAAGGCTGTGAAATTAAGAATATTTTGAGGCTTTTAATAAAAGGTCTCATAGACGGCAATGCAGGGCACCTGTGTGCCGCAGCTAATTGCTCTAATGGATTTTAGCATCATCAGGCCGTCAGTTCTTACCATAATGGATAACGGCCAACAGCGGCGACTGTCTAACGCTCTTTTTGCTGTTTGCACATCTATGATCTAATGCTACTCAGCTCATCATGAGTCTGAACGAAATTAGGCCGCTGTCAAATATCTGTCAGCTGGGCGTCTCTGCAGCTTTCAACACCAAACGCACAAGACTCCACTCTTTACCACATCATGTGAGGAGCCGCTTTCACGTTTTATCAGCAGCTGAACCCCCTTTTTTCCACAGACTGTGAGGATTCTGACACTCGTGTGTGTGTGTGTGTGTGCGTGCATGTGTGTGTGTGTGTGTGTGTGTGTGTGTGTGTGTGCGTATGCGGAGAACGCTCTTTTCAAATTACAATGAATCCAACAGAAAAATTAGCTTAAATTCTCAGATGGTTGACGTTAAAGAATCCTAAGAATGCAAGAAATGATGAAGAACGTGGGTAGAAAACCATCAGCTCACCCATCAAACCCAACACAGGGGGTTGTTCCAACCCAGCGTTTGTTTGTCTGAAATATTGTTTTACATGTGTGACAGATTTAGAGTTTACCTGTACCTGTTCTACACGTGGGTACTGCATCGCATCTGTACTGTATCGACCCAGTTTACCAGTGATTTTAATGTGTGAGGATATTATTCTGTCAGTCTGTTAGTCTGCATTAAAATCTAAATCTAAAACATCAGAAAAATGTGAAATGCACCTTTGCAAGCTCTCAGAGCCCAACGTGACTTCTTAAAATGACTTATTTTTTGTCTAAGCAATGACATAAAATCAAGAAAACCTGGAAATTCTCACATTTGAGAAGCTTGAACCAGCAAAAGTTTTGAACATTTGCGTCATAAATGGCTTCAATGATCAAAACTTCACTGTTTCGACGCTGCTTAAATCAATTAATTTGATTTATATAGTACAAAATTACACATTTGCTGTCATCCGGCAGCCTCTGTGCTTCAACCCTGGATGAACATACAATCAACATAAAAGTCATTCAAGTCATGAAAGGGTCCAAACAAAATTCTCTGATTCCAGCATCTCAGATGTGAAAATCTGCTGCTTCACATCACTGTAAACTGAATTTCTTCAGATTATGGTCTATTTTTGGGCAAAACAGGCAATTTCAGCACGTCGTCAGGGGGCTATGGGAAACAGCGAGGAGCATTTTTCAATATATTCTGACCTTTTATGGACAAAACAGTTAATCAAATAATAACGAAAACAAATTAAGAGATTAATTGCTAATTAAAATAATAATTAATTCCAGTGCTATATAAATCAGGAGCTGGCCATTCACTGTAACTTTATATACGGTCCATGATTCAGCCTTAAGAGAGTTTCTTACTGGATGTTTCATGAAAATGATCAATTGATTTTTATTGGTTTGACACATTTCTAACAGAGGAGACGTGCATTGTGAGGCCACGATCATGACAGCGTTATTAAATTTTGCAAACGAATCAACACAAAGTCTGGAAGTCTGTTCTTTCCTCGATACAGATGATCATAGTCAACGCGTTTCTGCTCCTCATCAGTCTTTGGAGGGGCGAAAATTCACTTTATATGCTCTTGTGAGAGGCAGCTTTATCACACCAGACACACAAGTATTGATGACAAAGATGTGTTTGCTTTTCAAAATGACATGAGATATAAGAGGATTACATGGCTCATGAATATGGCCCGCTTCTATCCTCAGATTTATCATTTCATCTCCATCCACAACAGGCTGCCACGCGACACAAAGGCCGACGCTGCCGTGCCTGAATGGCTCTGATTTAATTTCAGTTAAGAAAATAAAAAAGTTAAGTGTCCTATTGGCTGAATGCATCTGTGGCGAGTGCGCACGGATGCTAACCCCTGAAAATTAGGCACGTTCACAAGCAGCTGCACCTCAGAGCAGAAGAGCAGCTGGTCGAAAATCTATTTTTATGAAACAATGCAGTCAGTGTATGTTGACTGAAACAACAGCAGGAGAGCTGATGATTGCTGAGTATCGCCGTGTCATAAACATCACAGAAGTAGAGAGCTAGGTGATGCTATTTGTACTAGACAGACACACCGATGCCTTCCTCCATCATTTGCATCTTCAAAAAGGGCAGAGAAAATCACCAGGAATTACACTTCACACAGCACCTGGTTATAGATCAAAGCATCAGGGCTTTGTAGTCGGTGTTAATTGTAAGTGCCCATACGCAAAGCAGTCCACATGATGAGTGGACCATTTTCCCATGTCACAGTCTAAATATATAGTACAGTTTTCCTTCACCGTCCTGCATTTAAAGCAGGCCGGCAGGTAAAACAATCAGGGCCAGCTTGCAGCGGAGCCGGGTGCTTCGTTTGCCATTGATTTATATCTTAAACAACCTCTCCTGGTGACTCCACTGCTAAAGGTGAGACGCACAGCCAGTGTTTGTGACAGAGATGGACTAGGCGCGGTGGCAGGAGAGAGAGGGATGATGCGGTTTTAAAAAATGCATCACCATTAAATCAAAGAGTAACCTTGAACGAGTTCAGGCCGGTGCCAGCTCGGTGACACGCTCTGCCCTCAGCGCTCGGTGCCACGGAGCATGCCAAACAGCGGGGAGACAGAGCTGCAACGCTCTGATGCAGGTTAGGCCGGTAGTGCTGGGTAGCGGTCCAGCTCCTGGCTGAACAAGGGCATTCACTCTGACATTTCGTCCAAGTCAGAGCTCAACATGTTATAGGCGAACGTATGCAGTCTGAGGGAATCAGAGATGTCCTTGCAAAGTGCCTCAGAAAGGCTGTAAAAAAAAGTCCTTGCTAATCACTCGGACTTGGTGCTAATCAAAAAAATGTGTGCACAGATGGTGCAGAGAGAGAAACCACTGGTTCAACATATGTGACCCCGATGTCCGACTAAAACCTGCCCGACCTTTTCTCTTTGTCTCCCTCCGATCTTACACGGGTGCACGGTAAAGCAGCGCTTTCATAACGAGAAAATACTGAATGTGAATATGAGATTATTTTTATTATTCTTGTTTGCTGCAAGACAAACCCCCCAAGCTATTACATGGTCTTAGCAGAGCAGACTAACAAAACATTAGAGTAGCCAAGAGGAGGAAATATTAAACCCCACCGGTCCTTCAGCTGAACTTTAGGTCTACACATTACGTGTTTATGCAGACTCCTAAATCAAAGAACTACACTTATTTACGCTTTTTAATAAGGCCTAAAGCCTGGGAGGAAAGTCTTTACTGAGACGACTTGAAGAAAGGCTGTGCAGCTGCTGAGTTCCACCAAAGTACCAATATTTTCAGTAAATAATGTCCTCTAAGCTGTTGTTGTATACATAAGATAGTTACCAGTGCACGTGGGCTGAATGAAGTAGTCCACATACATCAGAAATAAAAATACCAAGCGAGAAAAACATCCTGCTAGATTAGATTTCTGGGCAGAAACTATCCGCGGTATATAACTTATTTTTAAATCTAACTTCCTCCACTTCTCCTACATTCATTGAGACATGTCATCCATCTATCTCGGCCTCCGGCTGCAGTAGTTCCTCGACCGTGAGTGGCTGCAGCAGCGGGGCTGTATTTCAGCATGTTGAAGTGCATGGAGAATTCCCATGAAGGGTAAGGGATTATGGATTTTGGCCTCTAAGCTGCCTGGATGCCCAGTGAGGATGTCTCTGAGCGTAGTAATCTTCAAACACCACGCAGAGTGATGAGTGGGCACTGAGGAGTTCTACTCAGGATCTAAATGTGTTCCAGCAAGTTACTGGTGAGAGAGAAAGAGAGAGAGAGAGAAAACACCATTTGGTGCAGAAATGGAAAGGATCGACTCAGTGGCTCCTCCGGGCAAGAGACACTTTTGATCCTGTGACCTGTTTCGAGCTATAGCCTGTGTCGAAAACCCGCACCGAGCAAGGGATCGTATTGGAGTGGAGTGAATGTAAATGTCATGGTTCCCCATCACCACACATAACTGCAGATGGAAAAAGTCAATTGAGCAATTTTTGGGGTCAGGCCGGGCACTCTCAGGGGGTTGCAAACCCTCATAATGAGGGCATGCTCAAGTCTGGTTTAGACTGTGTCCCAGAAAATGGGACTGGCATCAGCTGGCGTACAGTTGATGACACTGGAATAGGAGAGGAACGGCTCATACGTTCAAAGAAAATCCCACAAATGAAGCACAGCCCACGAGCTGGAGTAAGGAAATGTCAGAGATAATCAACATTGACGGACCTCCCTGATCAATATCGGACAGGAATTTCTCTGACTCCGGCCTGATTGAATTAAACCCCCGACAGCGTCACTTAATTTAAAGAAGTGATTGTTTTCCTGTCTTATTTAAGGGAACTCAGATTGCTCTGATACCGTCTCGGACCCGGAGATAAGGTGGGTGAGTGCAGGAGGAGGATCAGATGGGGTGAAGGACACCAGTCGTTATGGAGATCATATCATCTCCTTAAGAGATGCGCCTTTCTATCTGCTCATATCAAAAGCCTTGAGATGATGTCAGAGGTCAGGGTTTGGAAGGGCGCCGAGGCACGCCGACGAACTTCCTCTGGGAAATCAGATGGTATTACGGTACTAAAAATGCTAAATAACCTAATAAACACAACATGCTTGTTACATACTGCGCACGGGATGAAAACCAGCTGCACTGTGCAGAAAGTGACTGGAGGGGGTTCAAGGATCAAAGGTTCAACACTCCTTTGGTGATAATCAAATTAAGTGCAAAGCTCGACATAAAAACACACTTTCCTAATATAAATCCATAATCTACTGTTTGAATGTAAGTCAATGTGCTGATGTGTAAAATTGCGGCTATTTGCTGCTCACACTCTCCTCCTGACTGCGCAGCACAAATACTGTCCAAGGCCGCAAACAGGTACATCAATTTAGAGCGCGACAAGAAATTCCCTTTAGGTGACAACAAAATGTACATGCTATTAGATCAGCTGCAGTATAGTGTGATGAAATAAATTGAAGCCAACAGATGAAAGCTCGGGGCCCCTGACAGGAGAGGAGACCATTAAAGGTGCACTGCCCTTCTTTTATGTTACACTGCCACCCTTTGGACAAAGGTGGAACTAAACACTGGTGGATGTTTGATGTGCACAAGACTGTAGAGAGAAGACCTTTAACAGTTTCATCAAAGGGCTGCAACTGATGACTGTTATCTGTTAATCTGCCAATTACATTTCTAATTATTCAGTCAAGCATCCAGTAAAATGCTGATTTCTTTCTGTTGATTAACTCATTGTTTCAGCTCTAATATCCTACATATACTTCAATAATTTCTTACAGGACAAAAATATGCAACATACAATTTTTCAGGCTATGAGTAATAAAAAAGGCGTCCATAGGATTTTACTTTTTTCCTCAAATGCGTAAAATACCTTGATTAAAAGGAACTAGATACATTAGCTCCAAACTTGTTTCATACCTCAACTCGATGCTTTACAGATCTCTGTTAAACAAGCCGTAACCAACTTGACAAATGGCTAATAAATCTAATCACAGCCTCCCTAAACGTACATACAGGAGCTCACTGTGGTTCTTCAGATACTGGGATGTCTAATCCAGCAGTGACCTCTTTGACAAGCTTATTTTGCCGTTACCATACGACACCATTTGCTATGAAACCATAGGCTGTTCTTCAGTTGCAGAAGAACAATCCCAGTCCTTTTCCAGTTTCCACCAAAAACCAAACACACAATTTACAGCATGAAAAACACACTTTTAGCGCCACAGCAGTCAAAGATCCTTCCAGGTTCAAACACCTGTCAACAACAGTGACTTTCTTCCCAATACACCTGAGCCATAGACACCAGCATAGTAACACCCAGTGTACACACAGTAAATAATGAAATTCTGGTTATTTCATTACATATTTGGCTTGTTAATGCAGGGCAGACATAACAAGCCAAGCAAAATACAAGAAAAGGAGCCAAAATATTATAAAACACCAAGTTAGGGCCAAGTCCACTACAGGCAAACAAATCCACACTCAATATAGCAAACAGAGCTTTGTCACTGGCCTTTCAGTGATGTTGGTTGGAGTTTGTAATCTCACAGAACATAAACTACTTTTCCTCTGGTTTCATTTTCGCCTCTCTTGGAGCAAATCCAGGTAGTCCTGAATCCATCTCCTCGTCTTATCACCTGCCGGTCAGGAGGCACCTAAACTTAAGGTGGTAACGCTGGGTCACCCATCAAGAGAAGAAGATGGTTAGACGTTAGACATTCTGGGTCAGTGGGATCATGAAGATCATGGACAATGAGCTGATCTGTAGGTCGGGACATGTCACACATATTGACTGCATTTTCTGTAGCCTCCTTTCTGATCTTTTGGTCATTAGAGTCCTCAGAAATGTCCAACACATTTTAGGCCAGTCCTCCTTGTGCCTCCACAGGAATGTGGGACCTTCAAGCCACCTGCTGTTCTTCATTGAGTCAGAGACTGTCATTATTCCCGATGCATTGCACTGTGAGAGTTCAGATGCTTCTGATGGTCGAGATTCTGTTGTTCACAAATGTAGGAAACTGTACTTGATTTTCTTCTGTGGGAACCTCTGGGAGAATATATTAGTCACTATTGTCCAGATCAGATACCTCCAAACCAGTCAAGGAGTAGGTTGAAACAACTCTTTCTTGCCTCATTGTGCACCACAGGAAGTTGCTTCTGACTAGATCAATGCAGTGAGCTCTGCGGCTGGTTGTTTCCATTATGTCTTAGCTCAAGTCCTCCATTGCTACTTCATTTCAAGTGGTAACTTTGAAATAATGGCTCGTTTCCAGGCATATCTAGTTCCTGCATGTCCTGGAGCTCCTCCGGGACACTGCAGCAGCCATGCAAGAGTAAGGACAATGCTTAGAGCGCATGCATCCTCAGATTTATTGCTTGCCAGGCCAAAGCCTTTTCCATTTAAGCATTTGCGAGCACTGATTTCCAAAATGTTCCTGTCGAAGGCCCTTTGCCGCTGCACAGCCACGCTCAGGACTCATATGCTGGCAGCTGCACTCCAGTTCTGGCTGTCCTCTGGTAAACTATTCCAAATAGTACAAACAATCCACTCTTCCTGCCTTTTCCTTTAAGGTTTTGATAGATACTGTTTTAGAGAGGATCTCCTTCAAATGTGGGAATATCTTGTGGTGGCAGAGACATTGAATGCTGCTGCTGCTGCTGCTGCAGCACAGCAGCAGTTATTTCTTTTTTAAATGACGGTAAGTATGCCTCCAGGTGGATTTTGACTCATTTGATGATGGTGTGTGCATTTGCTTTCCTCATCATTTAGCTGAGCAGTTGTTGACTGGCATTGAAAAATCATTGCTTTTGTTCACTGGGGTTGTTTTGATGTTTGGAAGCAGGTTTAAACCGTTGCTCAGTTTCCTTCGGTCGCACATCCGTCGACGGCGGTTTAACGGGTGATAATGACTATTTTGTCAAGTTCTTTTGTTGTGTTGATTTCTGTAGTCCAGGCTTGTATTCCTTTTCCATAGGGTCTAAGATACTGACAGTTACCTTTTTAATTTTCATGCCATTTGAGGGTCTTTGAGGAGAACTTTTCAAATCAGAGGCCTGTAATGCTGCCAACTTCGCAGAGGATGCAGCTAGTTCAGCTTCCAAATCAAGCTGCTCTCTCTTCCCCCTCAGCTGCTGTTGCTGCTCCTTCAAAGCAAGTCTTTCTTTTAAAGCTGTCCAATTTATAAGAAAGCGCCTTTGCAGCGAGATCAACTATCCGTTTTTGAATTTGTGTTTCAACGCCGCTAGTCACGCTGCAGGGTTAACTACCAGTTTGCACACCAGTCCCGGTGGTGACGTCCAATGCCGCATCGCCCATCTCTATGATGAAGAGTCAGCCAAACACTCAATGTAAAGTCTATTGTTTGCCTGCTTTGGCAACCAATGCTTTGGGTTTATGCCCAGTTACTGTATGTGTGCACACAATTTAAATGGCCAGGGTATTTAATTGGTTAAATGCAGTAATCCACTGGTCTGATACTCTCATAGGCTGTATAAAACATGGACTTAGTCTCGATGACTTCATCCATAGGTTTCTGAAGAGGCTCAGTGACAGTGGCTCTGGCCATCGCATCTTAGCAGTGCCTGACTCCATCAAACTCCCAGCTACTCCAAAAATGGGCAAAGAGGTGGAGTGTGGGTGGAGAGGAGGGCTGACTGAAGCCTGGTTGCTGAAAACCTAGCAGTTATTTCTGCTGTGAAGTTGAGTATTTCAATATGGGGGTCTATGGGAATTGACTCACTTTTGGAGCCAGCCTCATGTGGCCATTTGAGGAACTGAACCATCTGAGGCACTTATATGTTGGCTTTATTTTTCAGCCCTTAAGGTTGCTGCTTGGATGCTCCACAGGCTGCTTTAACATCAGTACCATCTTGAAACACATTGATGACCGCAGACATCCTCCAAAATGAAACCGAAATCCAAACAGCTTCCCACAGCTCTCCTCATCTTCCCACATGTTGCCTCCGAATATTATAGGAGCTACAAGTGACCTGGCTGACGCACTTCGCTTATTTTTGCTGTTGCTGTTCATCACAATTTGCTGTCTGTTACATTCAATCCAAAATATGCAACTGTGAGTCCCCCAGGGGTCGATACTGGGACCAGTTTTATTTTCACTTTATATGCTCCCACTTGGGCACATGATAAAGAGACCCGAAATTTACTTGCACTACTACATGGATGATACGCAGTTCTATCTCCAGTGAAGCCTACCGACATCACAAACCTCTCCAGTCTTACAAACAGACTTGCAGATATCAAAAAATAGATGTCAGCAAATTTTCTTAAATTCTGATAATACAGGGATCCTTATCATTGGTCCTGACAATCTACATCCTACTATCCAGTCCTCTCTTGGTCCAGTTAACATTAGCTCACATCAAACCAAAAGTGGAAGTGCTCTCTGACTCCAGCCTCACTTTCTGACAAACACACTAACAAGGTTATCCAGTCATGTTACTTCCATTTTAGGAATCAACAGACTCTAAACCGGACAAAATGCATCAGAGAGCCACCTAACAAAAAACAAGAAAAGAGAACGCACAAGTCCAAATCTTATGACCTTACACCGGCTGCCCATTTGTTTTAGAATTGATTTTAAGATTCTACTTATTACTTTTAAAGGCCTGCATGGCCTGAACCCAGAATATGCATCAGAACTGCTGTCACTGCCAACCAGTGTGCAGTCTGACGTCTTCAGGCAGGAACCTGATGATGTTCCCACCTCACGCTTGAAGACTAAAGGGGAACGAGCCAATGACCTGCCAGAGAAACTCCAGCATCTTTTTTTAAAGTCACTTTTGAAGATGGAACTTAATCAAAAGGCTTTCTTCTAATTTTGCTGTTCATTTTGAAACTTTTGAGTTACACTCTATTCTGACATTGCACTGTTCTATTTTAATTCAGCCAGCGTTTTTACAGTTTTATTCATGGTTTTACTCATCTCTTGTTTGAAGAAGAATCGGAGGGACAATCCCCTTTATTTGTCACACAATGTTACATGCACATGCACACACACGCATGTTACACAATTGGTGTAACTTGTCGCCTTCCTCCGTGGCAGACCAGGAGCAGTGGGTTGCCATCTGACCGGCGCAGCATTAGTCAGGTGGTGCATGTTTTTAGTTGGGTTTTTTTAAGGAGGATACCCCAGGTGAACATGGGGAGAACATGCAAACTCCTCACAGAAAGGCCCTTTTTCCTCGAACAGCAGGCACTGAAGGCATGGTGGAGGACACGCCACCAGCGCCCACAGCGGGATTCAAACCGGGACCTTCTAGCTATGAGACGACAGTGTTACCACTTGTGCCACCAAAACGATTTCACCCCAGACTGCTTTTTCATACATTGTTGTGTATTTTAATTCTGCGTTTATGAGTTTGTTGTGAAGTACTTCATATCACCGGTCTTGATAAGTACTATACAAATAAATGTTGTTATCCTTATTATATAAAGGTGCATGTATTGTCTGTGTGTGTGATCTGGCCACTTGGGGGCAGTGCAACAAGCTGTAAACACACCTTTGACATATTTAAGTTGCTATGATGAACATGTCTGGATAAAAATGGCTTAATTTGGACTCATGTTAGTGTCCACTTCATGACTCCCAGTCAAATATTCACTGTCCTCCTGGCTTTGTTTTGGTCTCCACCAGCTCCTGAGGGAAATATCTGGCTCTTTAGCTGCTAAATTCTCTGCTAACCGTGTGTGTCAGTCGTTTGTGTTGGGCAGTAAGCCTCTTGGGGGTTTTCAGATATTTACTTCTGAAAACGACCCTGATGAGTTGTCACTACAAGCAACACCTTTCACATGTGTAGTGATATGATGCATTTTTAGGTAAGATGTTTTGCTTAGAGAAGGTTTCATGTGAACCTAATGCACAGAAGATGCTAAAGGTGGAAATCAAAAGGGGCTCAACAACACATTTTTGTCCAGGACATGTTAATCCAGCCATAATTACTTTATATGAAATTATATTTCCAATTACAATCTCCTGAGAAGTGCAACAAATACATTTAGTTCTGATCTGCAAGCCTTTCAAACATGCATGTGAACACATCTGTAATCTTGAGTTCAGAAAGAGAAGATGAAGACTTCCAGTCTGTTTTTTCATCATTATTTTCGACTCTTCAACCCTCAAAGCCTGTTTGAACAATGGCACACAAAGTGCATGGTGCTGATATACAGTGCAGCCAATGTCTGTTTGCACGGGACAAACATCTGAACGTGATGCGCGCGGCGGTCGGTGTGACGTCAGCTGTGTCTCGTGCGGGCGGACAATGCGTTGAAGCGCACGAGCAGCTGTGCGCGCACTGACGGCGCAGCGGGGCCTGCTGCAGCTGCGGCGATGGGAGGAATATAACGAGCTTTTTCTCCATGTTATCGGCACTAAGAGGTATGTGCGCAACAAACGGGCTTTATTTCCGTTTTTCTTTTATTTGCTCTTAATATGTTGATGTGTGTGTGGCGTTCAGGGGCCGATGGGAGGGAGCCGCTGCTTCAGTGCGGTGAGTCAGCCGTTGTTTATTCTGGTGCGGCGCGGGTGTGCTGTGGTGTGTACTGTGTACTGTTCACTATGTAGTATTCATATAGGCCGATACTGTTGGTTAATTTCGGTTAAATGGATGTTGGTTATAACGTATTTCTGCCTTGTTAAGCTGCTCTGAAGCGCGTCTATCGCATCATATCCCATCACATTAAAATGCGTCGTGACGCTCGAGGGGAATGTAAAACGCGGTGATTATTCCTCCATCTCATCTCAGGTGCTGACGGACAGCAGGTGATGCACCTTCTGGAGAACAGGTGCAGGTGTTGTGCAAATTCTAAGCTCAGATGTTCTGGGGTTAATGCTGGAAAGCAGCTGGCAGGGACGGTAGAAATACAAACGAGACCTCAGTCACACCTTATTATGACTCCCAGCTGAGGGAGAAACAGGAGCAGAGGTCAGTCATCACACCTTTATGTGCTCCAGGTGGTCCGTTTAACTCTTTCATGAGGGATTCATTCATGTAACCAAGTACAATTTTGAGGTACTTGTACTTTCGTATTTCCATTACGTTACAATTCTACTTCACTACATGTTTAAGGTAAATACTGTACTTATTACCATATTTATTGATGGTTTTAGTAGCTTCGCAGATTTAGTTACTACAAAATACAAATCAACTGACAAATTGGGATGTATTATGGTAGGTGAAGCTACCCAGCAGAATACAAAGTTACTGAAATCATCTCCACCTTTTCCAGTGGTAACATTAAAGTGATAATTATAGTTTAGTGACTAATTATAATATAATAATAAATATGATTCTGAAAGAGGCCATACTGCATAATGAGTACTTTGATACCGTAAGTATGCTAAAACTTTTGTACTGAAGGCAGGACTTTAGTATTTCTGTCAAGAAAGAGCGACATCTGGTCGACCTCAAAAGGCTGATTTCACTTCTGATGTCTCTGGTAACTTAGCCAAAAGGTTGTTTGTCTGCCAAAAACATAAAATGAAGAGACAAAACAACTTTCAAATCACCTCTCAAGTCAGCTTTTACCAACAAGTCAGTATTAATGGAAGGCTAAATGTGATCTCGTTAAAATTATACCAATGATATTAATATGTCATAAGTTAAATATTTACAGTGTCACATGTGACACCATATTGTTGACACTGATATGCATGCACAGGCTCAACTGCAACGCTTCAGTTTTAATTAAAACACTGGTTTCACTGTTAAATCTGTCCCCTCTCCATAGCTACATATGCCTCACTTCACCTGTTGCTCTGCTTTGTCCACAGGTAATTGTGGAAAATGGAGGGAGGAAATTTGTGAGTATACCTCTGCGTTTACACTCAGTTTCACTCCAATCAATGAGTTCTTCCCAGATCATTATGGGAGCGGTCACAACATTGGTCCAACCCCTGTGTCCTTGCAGCGGCTACTCCCGAGACTATCTGGACCGCTTCATCCAAAGCCAAGACTCATCTGTGGTGAACAAGTTCCAGCAGAAGTACTGGAAAACCAAACAGACGCTCATCAAGGTCACCGGGAAGAAAGAGGACGAACATGTGGTGGCGTCAGATGCAGATCTGGATGCCAAGCTGGAGGTGAGGAGGAATGTGGAAGTGTTGGGGCTTGTAGTTTTACAGCATGTTAAGTGAGTCAGGGAGCAGAAACCACAGACCTCGATCACGTCACAGGAACATTAAGAAACACTGGAGATACTTTGCCTCCGGTGGACTCTGCAGTGACTAAAATGGCTTTTTGATTCACGCTGTGCCAGCACTTGCTTGAGGCTTAGAACTTACATTAGGCTGCCTCTCTAACCTCCATCATCTGTGCCTGCGTTTCATGAGTGAATTTAATGGCTTAAATCGATACCTCATAAAAGCTGGAACCTTAAATTAGGCCAGGTCCTCGATAAGAATGGCGATAAACCATTGAGAACTGGATATCTACAGAGCAGATCAGAGCTCATTTTTAAAGCATTGATGTGACATTTTAGCACTTCCATTTTTACTTCATAAAGGCATTAATGTTGTATCGCATCCACTCTGTAGTTGTTGAAATCGATTAAGTATTATAGACTTCCATAGATATCCGTGGTTTGTCTTCTTGAAGGTAAGAGTTACCTCCAAGCATAGTCAGGCAGTGTATTACACAACAAGTCTTACTCAACTGAGGATAACTTCCACAATGACCAGGCATTTTCTGTTTGACTTTTTCTTCTGCTCTGCAGGTGTTCCACTCTGTCCAGAGAACATGCATGGAGCTGCTGAAGGTCATCGAGCAGTACCAGAGGAGGATCTGCCGTACGTACAAATAAACTGCAGAAGCATTTGATAGAAACCCCTCATCACTAATTAAAATGTGAACTGCTGACAAGGTGGGTCATATCAGTGCTAAGAGAGGCTAAAGAGTTGGAAATATTACATCTCATTCAGGAGAGAGCTGTCAACTTAAACTAAAAACATGGAGATCTGTCCATCAGTTTTTCAGGTGGCAGCAGGTTAATCAAGGCAGACCATCCACTAGGTTTTCCAGGGAGATCTTGAGGAAGACTCAGGCCACATGAGACCCGTTTAGCATTGCCGGACAAGGTCAACAAGGCGGCATCCAAGAGGAACTGTGAACCACTTCTGGTTCTTTGCTAAGGGGTAGCAGCTTCTAGCTCCTTAAGTCTATCCCTGAAATGTTCAGGAACATTTCTGCACAGGGTTATGTGTCAGTGGGCGCAGGGACCAGATCCTCGCCCACCATGTTCCTCAAAATAATAAGAGACGTCTTCCACAGCGTGCATGTACATCAAGCTTTGTTCCATCTTCTTCTTCTGTTGAGTTTTATAGTGGTTGACATGCATAAGCATTTAATTATCGCCATCTGCTGGACTGCCCCTTAACCCGTCTATTCAGGCAGTGCCTGAAAGGTTGTCCCGGTAATTCACCCAGAACTAAGTGTGAAAGAAGCTTTAGCTCATCACCTGTCTCGTCTTCAAGGTTCAAGGTCAAAGAACTCAGTTCAGGTTCAGTTTGCTGGGTCCAGGTCTGTCTGGTAGCTTCATCAGATGACATCTCTTTGTCTTCACCAGCTTTAGCCTAAGGTATTCTGCTACCAGCTGCACTTGTGAACTACTTCATGCTTCAATGTCGTGGTTATTAAGGATGGTGCAGCAACACTCAGGTTCAGATCCGGCGGGCACATCTCCCCAGGTAAAACCATCCATTATAAACGTGAGTGTGCAGCAGCAACAGCTTTTCCGTCTGTGCTAAGCAGGTGCATCTTCTCAGTATGCAGTCCCCTGCTTTGCCAGGGATTCTCAGTATCCTCATACACACCTAGCGCCTGTCATCAATTTTGGTTAAATTACACCTTGGCCACGGGCAGAGCTGCAGCTGAACTGACAAAACAAACATAAAATATTTGATTTTGAGAGAAGCTTCTTTCAATGACACAAAATGCACATTCTGTCTCTTGCTTTAAGTTATACATCGGATCAGAAAAATTGGTCGTGTGTCTACTAGTCGACGAGGCAATGTTAGCATAACAAGGTGTGTTTGCAATAGCAAGAGCTTGACAGACAACGAACATGGTTTGCTGGTCCTGCTGTGGCCGCTGTGTCTCAGTCTGACCATCAGAAATGCACACAGTAGACACGGGAATAGAAATCGTTGGGGGTGTTGTTACCATAAGTGACTTTCACTGTGGCGTATAGTAAAACCAGTTTACTAGAATGCCTCCAATAGAAGCTAGCCAAAGTTTAACTAGCTGGAACTGCTTCATGCTCAGCACTACCTCTGGCGACCTGCCGCATCATTGAGGTGACCCTCAAGGCTGCAGCCCAATGCTGCTTCTTCAGGTTGAGCCTGACAGGCCTGGCCACAGAGCACTCATCTGAGAGCTGCCCTCCAAAAACACTGCTCATAGTCTGACCCCTCTCCTGGTAACAACTCGCCTTTGGAGACCCTCCCTTGAGCTGTTGCCCCCAACAACACAGCTGCCAGGGTCACACATACCGCCGAGGGATATTTGTGGCTGAGATGAAAATGTGAATATTAATGGAAATCATAAAAAGTTATCTTGAGTATGAGCCACTCCAGTTCACGGAGTTTGGAGGGTAATGTTTAATTTAATCTGACAAAATCTGCAAATCAGATTTTCTAAGTTTGAAACTGAATTCAACATCTGTACTGTGCAGTTCTTTCCCAGGAGGAGAACGAGCTGGGCCGTTTCCTGCGCTCACAGGGCTCACAGGATAAAACCAGGGCTGGAAAGATCATGCAGGCCACAGGGAAAGCACTCTGCTTCTCCTCCCAACAGAGGTAAGAAACATAGAAAATCAATCAGCAGCGTAAGTATGACAGATGGATGCCACATCCCTGTGAAACATCCACATAATTCACACGAAAGTTACAGCTGCACAAGAAATAGTTTTATGTAAAAGTGAGTCAGTTTTGTCACCTAATATTACAAAATGGAGTACAGGAGTGTCTTATATGTCTATTATGTATACTAAGACTTGATATGCACTACTTAGCCTTTGTTCAGAGTTTGCTTTGTTTTCCTACTGAGAGGGATCAACAAGGGGGCCCTGACTGACTCTGTTAATTGGTTTTGGCCAGACTTTCAAGCTTTTGGCCCGTTGGGGAAGTACTAAATTTGAGACCTTTTGGTTTTGTAAAGAGTTACTCACACTGTATTGTGCACTACAAAGGCAAAAACAACTGTGTACGACAGTCTAGTAATGTCCAAAACTAACGTGATCTTGATGATGAAAGTCAAACTTCCTGCATTTCAGCACCTTAATGCTTGTTTTAACACTACATCCTTCAGGCTGGCTCTGAGGACCCCTCTGTGCCGTTTGTACCAGGAGGTGGAAACATTTCGCTATCGAGCCATCTCAGACACGTGGCTGACGGTGAATCGAATGGAGCAGTCCAGGACTGAGTACCGTGGAGCGCTGCTTTGGATGAAGGACGTATCTCAGGAGCTGGATCCAGACACACATAAACAGATGGAGAAATTCCGCAAGGTTCGTCCTGTCACACAGACATTTTGCCAGGTCGTAGCAGAAAGCACAGGTGTAAGTAATGACGCAGGTAATCACTGTAGTCCTCTGAGCTTTGCTTGTTTCAGGGATAAGAGAAGCACAAAATGTTATTGGTTGCATCTGTGCTTTTCTTGCTATGACAAATCAGAGTATGTACATCTGCGCACCAGTGGTAACAAGACACTATTTGTACACAATGTTTATACATCATTTTGCCATTTAATCTAAGATCACGCTAACAGGTTTTACCAGGAAAAAAGCTATTACAGAAAATGCCACTAGAGGGCAGAACACACCATCGAATTGAGGTCCTTTGGTTCAAACTATAACTGCCAGACCCCGGCATGCTTTAATCTGCTTCACTTGCACAAACTTGAACTCCAGTGTTTGTTTTCAATGTTCAAACCTGTGTGACACACGATACTGGCTGCTTATCTCAATTTTCTTGTCTGCTGTATCTCAGGTTCAAGCCCAGGTGCGCACCACCAAAACAAGCTTTGACAAACTGAAGAACGATGTCTGCCAGAAGGTAGACCTGCTGGGAGCCAGTCGCTGCAACCTCCTCTCTCACGTTTTAACCACATACCAGGTACACCACAAATCCCAGCTGTGTGCATTCCTCTCCAGTGATCTGAAATATGTTTTCAATGACTGTACCACACGCGGAGAAGGCAGGAAGGAAGACAAACATGAAGGGAACAAGAAAATACAAGACACTGCATGGAGCTTTAACTGTCAGACCATGTGACGAGTAATGGCGGACAATATGGCCCTAAAATAATATCACAATATTTTAGGTTTTTTCTGGTTTCTTTCTATTCTTTACATGACAAAGTACAACTTGCCAAAGATTTGACGATGCTCTGCTGAGTCAATGCAGTTTGTCTGTTTGGTTTAAAGCTCACAAAAGCCGCTGAGCTCTCGAACTCAACCAGGTGCTTCTGCGTAACGGTATGATGTCATTATGTCAACAAGTCGTAGACTGGAGAAATAAACGGACTGATGTGAACTATTACTAAACACAACCAGCTGAATGTGCTGCCTGGCTTGTTCTCCTGTTTCAGACGACACTTTTGCACTTCTGGGAGAAGACGTCCCACACTATGGCAGCCATTCACGAGAGCTTCAAGGGCTGTCAGCATTATGAGTTCTCCACACTGAAGGTCTGAGAGCATACTGGAGATCTAAACTGTGACACTGCTTAAAGAAGTTCTGCATCTCGAGAAAAGGCCGGTAATTGTAAGTGGTGACTTGGCTATTCTTTCAGACCTTACAGGACCCCATGGACAAGCTGGCGAAGAAGAAGGGGAAGAAGAAAATTAAAGCAGAAGACGTAAAGAAAGCCGAGACTGCAGATGACCAGTGAGTTTTTCATCTTGATCTTTACTCATGTAGGTAGACTAAACACAACAAATGCCAACGGTCTGAACTTAAACGCAGTATTTTCACAGCTGTTGTCTTGTGTATGTGCAAAATGTCATAAACTGATCTTCTGTTTGTCATATTTATAGACTCATCTCACTCGTAAATGAAAACACCAGCGAGGAGACCAGAGAAGGTAAAAGACAATACTGCTAAATCTTTGTATTATATACTATATGTAGACTCACTATGATGTTCTGATGATTATTTTCTTTATTAGTCTGTAAAATCTCCAAAACTAGTGAATAATTCGGATCCTCGAGCTCAAAGCAACGTCTTAAACTTTGGACCAACAGTTCAAAATACAAAGAAATTGATTTTGCTATCATGGAAGACAAAGAAAACAAACAAACACATTTCAGAGGCTGGAGCCAGTAAAGTTTTAGAGGTTTTGCTTCAAAATTGAAGAAGAAGAAGAATCAGAGGGACAATCCCCTTTATTTGTCACACAACACATGCATGCTGACCCACCATGCAATTGGTGAAATTTGTCCTCCGCGTTTAACCCATCCTGGTTGTCCTTCCTCTGCGGCAGACCAGGAGCGGTGGGCTGCCAGCCGGACCCAGTTTCTTTTGTCACCATTGGTCAGGTGGTGATCTTCTTGCAGGTTTTTAGTGGGGTTTTTTTTAAGGAGGATACCCCGGGTGAACATGGGGAGAACATGCAAACTCCACACAGAAAGGCCCTTTTTCCTCGAGCAGCAGGCACTGAAGGCATGGTGGAGGACACGCCACCAGCGCCCACAGCGGGAATCAAACCCGGGACCTTCTAGCTGTGAGGCGACAGTGTTACCACCATGCCACCGCGACTTAATCAGCTATCAAAACTGCCAATCAACTTATCAATTACTCAATTTTATGAGCTCTATCTTACTTAGAAATGTCAGGATTCCTTAAAAAATATGCAAAAGTGAAGCAATATAGAAAAAATATGTGAAGTTTGTGGGAAAAAAAATGGATAGGACACAAATCTAAGTGTCCAAATGACAAAGAAATCATCAGTAAAGTGACTGTAGTGTTTTTATATAACTCTGCATCACTGTTTTAGTCCTCTGATCACTCTGCCTGATCGTTGTAGGTCATGGAGATCCTGTCTCTGCCTGTCCAGAGTTGGAGGCAGAGGAGAAGGACAGCATGGCCTTACTGAATGAGATCCTGGGCAGCATGTCTGTGGACGAGGGCGACTTCTCTCGAGAGTGGACGGAGGTGTTTGGAGACGCCGAGGACACGAGCGCAGCATCGGGTAGACCAGCAGAGGCCCAGCAAAAGGAAAACTCCTTCTTTCTACCGTCTCAGCTGCTGGACCAGAGCTTGAATAATCTACAGTCTTCCCTCTCAGGTCAGAAAATAAGAGTGTGTGTGTTTGTGTGAGCCAGAGAAGCCATTTTAGCTGTCAAAAGAGTTTTTCCCTATCAAATGAGACCACTTAAGGTTTCCACCAGCAGAACTTCTCTCCCTGCTGAAGCCATGCAAAACCATAATGAATATGAAAATCTGAAATAAATACGGCCGAAAACTGAAGTTACACTGTTCTTCCATGAGTGAGTGCATTAACAAATGTGCAGCTAAAATTAGCAGCTTTTCCCGATTGTAGCTAAATGTTTCCACTCCGGGAGAAAAGTGGCTTCAAAACGATTTATCGAACCCACGTCTGTCAGAGTAATAGAAGGAGGCTATTACAGCACGGCAATTAGATTTGCTTACCCATAGGTGGCTGCCAACGACTTTCCATTTCATCTGGCTGGGCACCGGCTGCTAGCACCTCATCTGCTTGTGTTGGTTTGGTTTTGCCCATTTTTGACTTAAAGGATTGTGAGTAGCCCCACTATAAAGCTATAAAGAAACAAGAGCCTACAGTTTGCATGTGCTTCCTGGGTGGAACTGTGGAGCTAGCATTTCAGAGTTCATCAGTGTGGTCGAACACGACAGCAAAATCTAATTCCAGCGTGGTTCAGAGTCACAGTGTAGGAATTATCCGTTTAGTTCCACATTGATCATCAATAGGAAAACGCTGGAAAAAGAAATCTGGAGCTTTTTCAACTCAACTACATCAGAACAGGTCGAGGAGAAGCATGTGGTCACCAGGACCCGAGGCTGGCGCGATGAGTCCAGCTGGTCAGCGACACACACTCAGGCCTGATCAATCTTTTCCTTTTAAACTTTCACCGTGCTCGACTTTTTCCACGTTCACTGATGTTACAGCTCGAAGCCGAAACAATCGCAGTGTGTCGACACAGGAACTGTCAACAGAATTCAATCAGAAAGCACAGAACTTGGTTGAGGTACAGAAGGATTTTAAAGAACTCAATGAGCGTCGAGCCGGTTCAAGCTGCAATCAGTCTGCAAGTGCAGGAAGGAGATCACACAGCTGGGACTGACTTATAAGTGCAAAAGAACTTTTGGCAGAATGCAAGGAAAACATCAGGTGCGTGCTCCGACCTGATTTAACACTTACAAATGTGGCCCCGTGCTATCAAAACACTCACTGATTTACAATCAGGTTCATCTTGTTTTTCATAACCGACATATTTTAAAAAAGCACAAAGTGCTGCAGGAAGGAGCTTGTTCAAGAGGTCGATGTTGAGAATGTAAAGACCAGAGTGAAGTGACAGTCAAAGAAGTTACTCCTGCAAGACGCAGCCTCAGATTAATCTCAACTGGAGCCCAAAAAAGGCGAATCCTGGAAAGAGCCGAGTTCAGAGGGTCAAATAAACTTGACTGACTCTTGACTATAGAGCCATTGGCTCGAGACCAAGAATGTGAAACAAAGCTATAACAAATCTTTAAAGAAGAAAATCCCCAAATCCTCAAGAGTCAGATGCAGTCACACTCAAGGCATTTAAACTCAAACCACTGACAACAATTCTACGAAGATTTTCAGCCTTTTCACTTGAGGGACATTTATCGAAAAGACAATAAACATTTCATTCATTCAGAATTTCTGCTTCCACACCAGGACAGCAAAGGGAGGACGAGTCGTGGATGCTGGAGCTGAAATAGCATAATGCACTAACACATGAAAAGATCCGAAGGCTTCAAAAGCCTGTTTGGTCATGAAAGCCTGCTGCACTCATGCGAGTTCAGTCTGTTTGTCACAAAACACAACATCAACAGCACATTCCAGCGTCTTCCCTGGTGGTATCTGTTGTTACTACATGCTGTATTTTCTGGATACACAAAGGATGAAAGCAAAAATAAATTCGCCCGAAGCAAGACCTCAAAGTTGTAATTGCAGCTTTCGGCCTGTGTTTAATAATCCACTAATGATGTCAGACACAATTCTGCCGTGATGAACGTTGTGATTGTTGCTGTTTGTGCGTCTGTTACACAACATCCGTCCACATCAGCGGCGTGCGAGAGGGCGTGATGATTTATTTGTTGAATCATGCTTTGGCACGTCAAGCGTCCCCTGTTGATTAATCGAAATCTGCGTCTCCGTTTCAGATTGGGCCGGGATCGTTCCACAGCCCGTCGCCCAGGCAACAGAGCACTCATCTGGAGCCAATCAGAACCCTTCTAAGCCAGCAGTGAAAGGTAGGAGCGGGCCAAACGAGCAAAACATATGAAAAGACTTGAAAGAGAGGGAGACGTGTCCAGCTGAAACCTGTGTTTATGGGAATTTTCAAAGAATTTGTGGGTAGTTTCCATTCAGAATTTTGGATCTCAACCAGATGTAGTCCTTTACGAGACAAAGGGAGGTGTTTATATTTTTACCCTGTCTTTAAACGTACAGCAGCAACATTTATCCTTTGTTAACTCATTTTACAGAGACAGCAGGGACGTCCACAGACCTCTCCGCGTGGTTCAACCTGTTTGCTGACCTGGACCCCCTCTCCAATCCCGATACGGTCGGCAAAACCGGCACAGAGCACGAACTTCACAACGCATAGGTCTTCCTCGTGGTCACGGTGATCTGAAATGGGTTCCTTTGTTAGCGGGTACAGCAGAATAGAGCCGCCACCGCGACCACAGAGCAATCTGAACAGACACACGGCTGAAATGAACTTGAGATTGAGCTGAAAATTATTCAAATTTATCAATCCTGAAAGTTATTTCCAATGGTAGAAAAAGTACTGACAGTGTAAAAAAATACTGTTAGAAGTCCTGCATTCAAAACTGACTCAAAGTACAACAGTATAAGCATCAAAATAAACTTATAGTACCAAAAGTAAAAGTACTCAGAATGGCCCTTTTGAGGATAATTAATATTATAGTATTGGATTATAATTACTGATGCATTCATGGGCTCATCACTTTAATGCTGCAGCTGTCAATGCTCCACCCCCTCGGGATCAATAAAGCTTTATCTTAATCTATAACATTACAACATAATTTCTGTTCATCTGAATCTGCAAAGCATCTAAAGACCAAAGTTATAAAGTAAATATCGTGGAGTAAAAAGTACATTTGTCTCTGAACTGTAGTGGAGTTTTAAGTTGCAGAAAATGGAAATACTACTAAGAAGTACTTGAGTAAATGTACTTAGTTACTCTCCATCACTGGTTGTATTAATTGGTCATTCACTGCTCATTGCTGAAAAATGCCAAATATTTGCTGGTTCCAGCTTTTCTTGATCAGATGTGGGAGTAAATCTTTGGGAAAATCAAGCAAATTCAAAACGTCATCTTGGATATAATAACGGACATGTTAATCAATGATACAAGTAGTCAATAGTTGCAGCACTAACCGGATCTTTGTCTTGTTAAAATGATATATAAAGGTCACGTATTATTCTTAAGATTCTCTGAAATGTCTTTATAAGAAGAAAATGTAGTTAATCACAAAAAGCTGGTTCGTTGTAATAACATTTAATACCAATAAAGCATCTTATTATATTAATAATAATGTTATTACAATAAACAGATGTATTTTTCGTCTCATGGTGGCAGTATTAGCGCTGCTGTAAGTGTCCCACTAACAACGACCAGCTCTCGTCCTTTCCGTTGTGAAAGAAATGAAACATTTACGAGACGACCTTACCGAGCCTGCCGGCTGTTCCGCTGGGTTAAACGTTTAATGTTTAGCGTGGACGCCTCAGTGAGAGTCTGGAACAGGAAGCCTTTGACATTAACTGCCTTCTGTGGTCTCTAGTAGCACTCACGCTTTATTTCTGATTATCATCACTGAAGGTTTCAAAGAGGCAAACAACTGCAGAGTGAGAAAAAACATGACAAAGACCACAGTGCAGCAGTTCATGTGTTCATGAATGAATGCAACATGTGGCGTGAAGCGACGCCGTCACAGAGAAATATCCAAAAACAAAGTGATCAGCTCAGCCGGTCAGCTGATCAGAACCACTGACTTCAGGGTGAACTGGAGACATCCTGAACTCGTTTCTGTCTTCAAACAGCAAAGAGGTTTCCTTCTTATCATTTCTGTTTGTTTGCTTCATGCTGTATTTGTGATCCCCTTAAAACTGAAAATACACATACGGTTTATTTATGACTGCATGTTGCATGCCTTGTTTTCTGTCATCATGTGGAAGCGTGACTGAATGAACAATAAGTTTGTATTATTGTGGGATTTTTCCATCAACGTTCTTCATCATCTGACACGGGTTTATTTAACTCAGTTCTTGGCTTTCATGGGTAATATAACACAGGTCTCAGTGTATTGTTTTCAGGGCCAAACTGACTGAGTGATGATTTTGATTTTGACTACAATGCTGCATAAATTGAATCAGAGTCAATGCCTTAATCTAATCATAAGTCAACAATATAGAACCTCATCAGAATTATTATTGGGTTCCTTACACAGTATATTGAAAGTGATAGTGGATTTATTTTGTTGTAACTTTTTGATGTTCAAAGTCATGTGACATTTGTTAATATTTAATCATAACCAAACACATTGATTGCCTTACCTCGAGTCCTATTTGTATATAAATGCCATGCTTCTGAATTATGAGTTGACGTGTCTGCCTTTGAAAAGATTACATACCAACCCAGAAAAAGAGATTTTCTGTTTTCTTTATTGAAAAACACACAAGATCTACATAAAAATGCGTAATACATAGGAGAACTGAATCATCATTGCCAAACATGGCAACCATTTCATAACTGCACTGCACAATGAGCTAGTGAATAAAATCAGAATTAGTATGATTGAAAGTTTTGGAGCTGCAAGCAGAAGAGAGTATCTCAACTTAATCGAGTGGAATGTGTTGCATATTGTTCGTATTTGTGTTTGTGTGTGCAAGTGGCTTGATAGCCCAAAGTTTTGGAATGACTGGTTTACTAGCTTCTAAGTCAGTCGTGTTTTCTTTTCCTTTACGTTCTGCTGAAACAAGCTGTGCAGGCAACGTTCGGGCACATCTGGTTGGATCTGCGTACTGAGCCAAACTGTTTTACACAAAAAATGTTAGTGTAGCTTTACTTCAAACAAAAATCAATTGCACACTCAAGTTCTGATTGTTTTAACTTGCTAATTGGTCTAAAATAAAAATAGTGATTATCATCGGACTTCCAAATAAGTGCTTCGGCTTGGTTTAACGATTATCGTCTGTGTTTGAAACACTATGATCCAGTGTTTATTAGGGTTGCAGCGGCATACTGATTCCACAGTACACTGTGGTGGGAACACTGACAGTAATCATACCGTTAACATCTGCTTATGTACGGTATCGGATTCTACTACGTCTGCGGCACTTTACGCTTCCTTTAAAGGTCACTGTAACTGGTGATGATGATGATGATAATAATAATAATTGTGTGATACAGCAAACTGTGAAATATCACACCATTGCAACCCTTGTGTTTAAATGTCGCTGAACTCACAAAGTGCACATAAACTTTCTGCTTCTGGCACAAATGGTGCCTCTCTTGTCCCAAATACGTGACAGGCCTTTCATTGTTTTGCAATTTGCTTTGGTACATATTTAACAAAGGGGCCAAACAAACCACATATTTTGTCAACTTCTCAAATCAGGAGGGTGTAGCTTATGTGGCTAGTTGCACTTCCATGAGTGGTCACGGTCGACCAATGCAACAGCGATTTCTGGAATGTGTCATAGCACCTGAAACTCTAACCTGAACAGGTTAATGCAAAAGTCATCGAGATGATCACGAGATGTGACATCAATCAGCTGATTCAGTCTGTAATAACCTCCCTCTGCAGGGAAAAAAATAAAAACATTTCTGCAAAAGACTGGAATGTCTTTCTGTAGAGTAAAGTCATAAACACTGGGCAAAGGCAACATAGTCCAAGCAAGTACATTCCACATGACCTGAGTTACTGTTCTGTGTAGTGTGGGGCACTAAAACAAGGCAATGGGGGAATCGTGTGCTTTGTGATTGGTTGTTTGGTCACTGGGAAACAGCTGATTTGCATTTTGTGTTCAGCGAACCAAATTTTAATAGTGACCAGACTAGAAATGCAGATCTACGTGTTTGTGAGCCTGTTGGGTGGAGCCTGCACTCCAGCAACTGCTGGTTTCACAGAGACACTGTGCTACAAAGACTTTGAAATAAACAAAAAATAGGCAACGGCCCGTTTCATTCTGAGCCAGGTCTTAACGAGTGCAAACGCTGTGGTTAACGTGGGGCGAAGTACTCTGACTGCCAGACATCCCGATAGGTTTCAAATATGAATGGAGCATTTCCCATCCTGTCAAAAAGCTTATGTATATGTACTTTAGATGTTAGCTTGTCGAACACTGAACAGCTAATAAGCTGGTTAGATAACATGAGTAGAATGTGTTTCTCTGATACCTCATAATCGTCTATTGTCAAAGATTTTTCCTTTTTATTTCTCTTGATAAAACTGCAGGCACTACGTTACATCATAATTTGAGCAGAAATTTCTATTTTTTGCAAAAAGTAAGCAAAGCTATCTTGTTATGGGTGTTGTCACCGTACAGAGGAGAAGGCTAGGTTAGTGATGGGTGAAGGGAGGCTTTGCCCAAGATCAGCAAACTCAAGTCTGGACGACAGCGATCAATCCATCGAGTTTTCTTAGTGAAACTTCAGCGACAGCGGGACAAACGGCGGGACCGAGCGCAAATGCCTGTGGAGCAGGATGCTGGTACCATTATCCTCCTACGCGTTTGTCATCTCCAGACCTTGGGCACTCCCTGCTGGCTAACGTTAGGATTAACGGAGTGCAAGGATTTTTTTTGCTTTATTTTTTGCTTTTGTTTTTTTTTCTTTGTTTTGAAACCGGACCACCCGACCAGCTGAGAGGTTTCGGCTGTGGGTGGTTTGGTCATGAATACCTGAGGACTAGCTGGTGAGGAGTACTTGTGCTGAGCCGTCTTCCCCCACTTCTGTGTCGGGGCTCTGGCCGTCTGTGCTGCTGTCTGTGTTTATGCCTGGGCTTGTGTCGGTGCTCCAGTCAGCTGAGGCTGGAAAGGTAGCTAGCGGTGCGGCGGGCAGAGTCGAGGTCACCTGAGGCCCTGGGCTGTCGTTGCCATGGAGACCGGGGTTGGCGGAGGAGCAGGACAAGGGGGAGACTGGGGAGAAGAGGGAGGAGCAGAGGAGTTTGACGGGGCAGAAGGCAGAGCCCCTGGGAATGAAGTTCACCTTGTTTTTGTCGGGGCACGAGAAGAGAGGGAAGCCTTTTGATTTGCCGGACCTGAAGGCAAAAGAAGAAGAGCTCAGTACTTTCGCTTGTTATTTTCCATTTCTACGTCTGCTCTGATCAAATGCAAGTTGTTTATCCTACACAGCCATTTAGCCCTCATCCCTGCCACCCACAATGCAAATAAGCTCGTTAGCTTTGCTGCACTGTCCTCGAACAGGATCTCAGAGTCCGTGAAATAGTACAGTAAATTCTATCTATTGTTCTTCTTTTAATGATGCGTACACGCAGTTCTCGCACGGCACGACTGCGCCGTGGCAAAGAGTCAAATACGAGGGTGCATTTAAAAACAAACAGATCATACAATGAAAAGCAAAGAGAAAATACTTACACCATCTCCTCGAACACTTTGACCCTCTCACAGCCCTCTGGAGGTTCCCGTTTGAACATGTAGCTGTTGTTGGGCTTGGGAGAAGTGGCGAACTTGGGCAGAGGAGAACTGCACACATTGTCTGGAAATACAGTAAAGAATAGAACATATTATTATGACATAGTGCTTTTGTAGCTATAATGACATAAACACAGGGAAAGAAAAAAACTTTGGTGACTGACTCTGAGGAGCTGCAATGTGCTTAAAGGAGGGCTGTGAGTATGGTCTGAAAATTGAAATACAAATCTGCGCTGATACTCTGAAAATACCTTTTTCAGTTCTTTGTTTTATGAAATATAAACACGCTCTTCTACAAACAAAAGAAGCCAAACTTCTCAACGTTAAACACAAGCTGCCGCATAAGAACTTTGCCTTAATACAATCTATAATAGTCTGATCAAAGAACTTCTCAGCCAGAATCTGATGCAAGCTTTCATTACCTCACTGAAAAGTACTGAGGTTCAATACCCTGGGCTGGCTTTTAGCGTCGTCTAATGTCTCAATGTCAGTTCTTAAAGACCAAAGAACAATCAAAGCAACTCAAGTGATAATTTTGAGATGCATGAAAGTATCAATTAACAAATACTAAAAACTCAAATAAGTAGAAGAACCAGCTCTGCGCAGCGGTGAAATCAAGCAAACTCCTCATCGCTTATGTCTCGTAAAACCAGGCGCCTACTACAACAGTTACGTTAGGGGGTTGTTGTGCTAGTAGCTGCTAATGTAGCCTCAAAGGGAGACGAGGAGCAGGCTGCAGAGGTCTGGTGAGCTCGTTTCTTTCCAACCACATTTCAACATTTTTTTCATTTTAAAAAAACGTGTAGTCTTCAGCCCCAACCGAGTGACTCGAGTGACATCACTTGAGATCATTTTTCAGATTTCACGCAGCTCCCTCTGGAGCCACAAAAGGCTTTAAACAACTTTTTCCACACATCCACACTGCCCAAGACCCGCAGACAGAGCGTAACACTGAAGCAGCATCTGTCGGATGAAGGCACACCTTTGTCGATTTCCTCTGCAGAACAGGGGCTTCCATCGGGGGAGTGGAGGTGGTCGGAGCTGCAGGCGCGGGGCAACGGGCTGGAGTCGCCACTCGAGGGGGCCTGTGTGTCCGTGTCACGTGTGTCGCCACTGTGGCTGTAGTGATGCGGAGGGAAGGGGGCGCGGCGGCCATCTACCACATCCATAGCCTGTGAGGTCAGGGTGCAGAGGAGGTGGTGAGAGGTCATGCGTTAACGTGCATGGATCTTAAAATGGCAGAGTGGCGGTGCTTAGCGTTTACAGAGAATCGTAACTCAGAAGGTCGCAATCAATCACCCGCAACACACAATGTGTCCCTGAAAAGCTCATGATGATGTTCTGGGTTAACAGCATCAGTTAAAATGTCCTAAATCCAACAAGGACTGGAACTGAAAGGCCTCTGGTGTGTTTGTCTGTCTGTTTAAAGGGCAATTGGAGAAGCAAACACCACACCAGATGGTAATACTTGACAGTAGATGAACAGTGTGAAGTGCAGACGTTGTGCTTTGGCACAGCTGATTCAAATGGCAGGGGTGGGGGGTGGGGGGGCTCGGTGCACAGCAGGCTGTAAATCTGTAGTGGTGTGTGCGTTTGTATGTGTGTTTAAACTCTGTGTGTGTGTCTCTGTGACTTTCTAAGAGGGTCGCTTTACAGACCTGCCGAGGTTTACTCCCCCACATCAGACAAGATTTATGTGCCCCCTCACCCCTGAGTGATTTAATTCAGTGTGAGTGGGAATACATTCTGTCTGACAGTATGGTGCGCAATCCCACAAGTGGCTTTACAAGACTGTGTGTGCGTGCATGCAATACGTTTTAACACAGTCAAAGAGCTATTTTTGACCATAGGCACCTTCACCGTGTAGAATCGTTCAGTTTGACTGATTGGGCTGGGGGGGGGGACACGATGCACCAAAGAAAGCCAGTTTGATGAAAATGCTGTTTTTCTGGAGAGTGACGCACATCAACTCTGTGAACAGCACGCTGGTGTATCTTAACAAGTCGACACACCGCAGACGGTGTATGGGTGTGCGTGTTTGCCGTGCATTACACACCGCCTGTGTTTAGTCTGCGTATGAAAAGACGTCCAGTCCGTTTAAGAGTGACGGCGAGTCCCAATCCTGTGCTTTGGTTTTGATGGTGATGCGCATTTGTTTATATTTGCATCACAGATTGTGGCTTTTGCTGCATTCACCCATTGTTAAGACTTGGGGGCCTTTACACACTTTTTAGTAAGCTCTTAACTCCTTTATAACAAAACAATGAAGCTGCCATGAACAGTGTTTTGGCTGCTCATATTTACAGCCTGTACGTTATGACATAAATCTGGCATTTAACCCACTTTGGATAAAAGATAAGACTTACAGGATGTGTTAGTGTCAGGTGAGTTCTGATATAGTCCAAAAAAGACTGCGTGATATATAAGAATTTCACACATTTTCACTTCAGCAAGCACTTTGACCATTTAAGAACAGCTTGGCCTGTTGCTGGTGCGTGCACACATCCATACCTGTATCCCCTGCTCCCAGTCCTCTCTGATAAACACATTTTCTAGCTCGTGGTTGATGCCCTCCACGCTGCTCGGCACTCTGCATATGAGGGATTTTGGCACAGGGATTGCTGACAAGGCCGATGAAGTTCCCTTGTACTGGAGAGACCGACAAAAAGAAATGAAAAATCTTGTACACATCAAAATAATACAAACACATACACCCGGCCTCTCGTGACACACTCACAGATATTCAGGTCAAAAGTGCAATTAAATACATAACACTATTATGTCCTTGACTCTGTGACAACAAGATCTGCTTGCGGTATTGAATTGTCGCCGATCCAGTTTCATGAGATGTTTGATGGGCGGAGGTGTTCAGTTTAAACACATGTTACTGAAGCAGGATTAAATGTCACAGGGAACAAAAACACAGCCATGATTGTGATCTACCACAGGTTGGCAGAGGACATAGCATGTCACTGTTTATGTTAATTTTCCCACAGCGGTTGATGTGCTCTGTTACCGGGCATCTGTTAATGAATGAACAGCACACAAGGAGAGAGGAGGGCATGTTCAGACACATTCCCTACCTCCTCTTTTGACATAACTAGTCAGGATGGGAACATTAACCACACCTCCTCAGTCAAATGCAATGGTATAACCATAATAAAGTTGATTACGATCAAATATGTACTTTACACAATCTTAAATAACATGCTACAAAAATACAGAGCCACCTTGCTTAACCCTGGTACCTTCATATTCAGTCCTCTTATCGTAAACAGCGGTGATATGGTTTGGTCGCCGTCTGTTTCATTTGTATGTTTTTTGCTTGGCTGCTAAGCTACCTTATCATATCACCGCTGTCAGGGTAAAATCTTGCATCACCAAGTCAGAGTTAGTTAATGTTTTCACCTGAGAAGAGCATGCCAGTGACTCAGCTTGGCAAGGAACGACTATGGACATGAATAACTCACCTGCGGTTGGCATGCGACGCCATGCTGTGCCTGTTGCGACAGCTGCAGCGAGTTCTGCTCCCTGTCTTTGCTCTGCCGGCTGACCTGTTTGCTGCGCTGCAGCTGCAGTCTCAGTTTAGCAATCTGCTGGAGGAAAAGTAAAATCGTTTCAGCGAACGACAGATCACAACAGAGTCCTGCAGGAAATATTTCTGTCAATCATGTGACTTCACTTTTCCCATCCAGTGAAATGAATGCAGACAGAACATGATGAGCAAATCTGCTCCCATGCAGGGCTGCAAATAATGATTATGTTCATAATAGATTAATCTGTGTGGAGTAATAAATCATTTTTAGGATGGCTGGGAGGCTTTCTTCTCTTATGTGGCTTACAACATAAGTACTGCAGTATTGGGGGTTTTCACAGAAACATATAATCCTGTGTGCACCAACGCAGACTGACTTGAGCTAAATACTGTTGCAGCATAGTATCGTGCATAAAATCAGTCATGATTGAAACAAGTTAGGTCGATGGGTGTTTCTGCATCTGGCCCTGTATCAGCCTAAAACAGGATCCCCTTTGTGAGCCAAAAAGACGCAGTTGTACTATGCAGACAAAGGTGTGGTCTTCAATGCTGATCTTGTAATCCTGGCAACACAGTCAACAAAGAGACTCGCTCTTTTTCCATAGATGTCCTCCCACACACATCAGGTTAAGAGAGCTGGAATGCAGTTCACTATATTCACAGAGTGACCGTGGCAGTCGATAATGACAAGTCCAGGCGATCTCAGAGGATGAAAAAGACAAGTTCTCCTGCTATGCTATTGATTGCTGAGGTCAAGCCATGAGACTGTCTGCAGCACGTTGAACACTGAATGTGTCTAGCAGGCCTGGTTACAGAGTACATTTACATTTGAATGTAATTTATGAGTTCTAACAATCAGATTTTATGAGATCTAACTTCAGTGAGTCCACAGCAGAGAAATGGGTTTTGTGCATGTCTTGTGGCTGCAATTATTAAAATCTGTCTCTTCCTGTCTCCTCTTCACAGCTGCTGGCATTGCTTAAGTGCAATGTGACTACCGGTAGCTTGCATCCACACCATGTCCCATTCTATTTGCAATAAAAGCCACCACACTTATACACAAAAAAAAATAAAACTCTCGTGCATCCAAATCTGCTCCTTAGTAATTTGGCCTGGCGTGGCCAGAACAAGTGTGACCGTAGCCTGGCCAGGTAACGCGTGTCCAGCAAAACAAAAACAAAGCCTGTTGAGTTAAAACACAATACCTATTGTATCCGTGTATTCATAAGCTGAACTTATTATGAACTTCAATATAATTGTCTTTGGCATTCTGGTCATAAAGTTATTGAAGGAATGTTCTTCTGCATGCTGGTCTTCATACATGGTTAAGTGGATTCTTGAAAGTGTACTTGTACTGAGTCTGCGAAAAGATTCAGAATTATAGTTTTCTTCTGGTCAATACTAACAAAACCCAAAGACAGATGTGTGCCATTAATATACTGTAACTAAATACTGTTGGCAGTATATAAAGTATGAAAATCTTGTGTTGGAAACAGAAAAATCTGAATGTCTATTGTGTTGCAGGGGCATCTGTAAGGCTTTTAAGTAACATGAGGTGCCCTCAATCAGTTCTCTCAGTGCGACCTAAAAAGGGACCAATGTGGCTATCTCACCCTTGAGGAGCTCCTGCACTGTCTCTCAAAAACAACAGGCCATAATGAGATGTAAGGGTGCAGCTGAGTGGGAAAACAAGAGGGGAGAAGGAGGTTAAATTTAGACTGTGGTCTGGAGAGCTGGAGACCTAATAGCTCCATGTGGTCGGCTGGTTGGCCACCAAGCCTAGCAGATAGACAGGAGTGGAAACCAACCTTGAGGACCATAATATTTAGGCTGACCTCAGACCCTGACAAATAAAACACATTTTGAGTAAATCGAATGAACCTCAAAAATGACAAAAACGTCTCTTTGAACTGGCTGTGTGAAGGTCTGGCTACAGTCAGACAGACTGCTGACAATACTCCCTGAGTTAATCCACCGTCTGCAGTGTTTGTTGTCAGAAGCAGCTGTGACTTGAGGGAACCAAGGTTAAGACAAGTGGATCTACCTCTTTGAGGTGGTCTGCACTGCCCCAGGAGGCTGACCGCTGGTGAGGACTTCCCTGTTCTGCTCCCTCATCAATCCAGAGACCTGGAGTCTGAAACAACAAAACACATGCTGACACATAACCACGTTATACAGCTGAGCACCCACAACTCGTGCTGTGCATACATGTACTGTATGAAATGTGCTGTACGATCGTGCAACCACCAAATAGCATTCTTATGTTGGATAGGCACACAAAGACAAGTATGGTGTACTTGTGCAGAAGAGCATAAACACAACCTTTGATTGTGCGTGGATGCGAAGCTATCTAAATAGAAAACCTTACATCAGCCTTAAATCCTAAGATTACCTAACCTGCAGTTTCTGAGATTTGTTTACGTGGCAGAGTGACCCAGTGTTTACAGAGATCAGACAAGCGAAAGGTCACAGATGTGGTCACTGTTGAGTCTTGTTAAACATATGCCAATCAAGCGCACGTGTCAGGTATTCATTTTGTATGTTTATTTGCACATTAGAAATACTGTTGTTATAAATCATATATGGAGGCAAAAATGTTTCTGACATGCAAGAATTTAAAGTAAACAAAGGTTTGTGCAGGTGAGGTACAAAGCACAAAAACCACTCCAAAAACTTGAGAGGCGTCCGCGATAAAGACACAGAAGAGCCGATGCGCCACCTCACTCAGTGAGCGAGCGTCGACTAAATACCTAAAATGTAAAATGTTTGGATAAGCAGTTGAGAAAGATGTGGGTGAACGCAGTAATGAGTGCCGTGCGCTCAAGAGCAAAAAATCTGGAATCAATGAAAATGAAGAAAACAGTCATGAAATACCATCCCTGAGGAAAGAATTATATTCAACAGGAAAAACAAAAGTCAGAGCATTCTTGATTGCTTCCATTAGTAAGCCCGGTTAAGATAAATACATCTGTGGCAGAGCATTAAACTCTTTTTTTTGTCCACAGGCTAAAACGAGTGGTACATCCAAAACACACCAGCCATTTAACAAGCAAAACATCATTCAGGGAAACGGTTACAGGGCCATCAAATATATAATACTTACCATATTAGTATGGAAGATAATGTCTGCCACAGGTGACATTTACAAAGACTTTACTCGTAGCTGGTGTTAAGTTTCCACCTTTTCACATTTAGCCTAAATAAACACTACTGTGATTTGGCAGAAATATGTACAGCACAATTCTAGACTCATACCAGGACGAGTCTACAGAGAAATTTATGTTGTTAGTACATCGGCAAGAAAATAATATACAAAACAGTCCCTTACCAGAGAGCATAGAGGCAGCTCTGTCTCACTGAACATGTCTTTTAGACCTCTACTGCATAAATGAGGAAACGGTTAAGTTATGTAAATATATGCAAAAACAGAAACAGACTGAGGATGTTTCATAGGGTTGTCTGAAACCACATACTTCCCCCTGATTATGCATATCAACAGTGCCTCTGGTCCTCAAACAAATCCTCAAACATCTGACGTTTTATGGTCAGCACAGTGGTACAAACCGTCTTAAATGTCAGTGTCTTCACACTGCCTTATGTCTGACCCCACACAAACAGAAAGACCTCTATGGCCCTCCAACCAACGCACAAGCCTTGCCCTATGATATGGAATATCACACTGTGAATAATGAGGAACACCCGTGAAGCCGTTCGCGCTGGATTGCTGGCGCTGGCTCCCCAGAAAAGGACAGCGAATTAAATGGGTGCTTGTGCTCTCATAAAGGGACCACTGTGCTTGGCCACGCTGGATGGCAGATGTGTAGCTAGCCTTTAGCATTAACATTTTGCGCATGGGCTAAGGAATGGCTTCTGCTGTTTGATGCCTATGCCAAACGTTGAGGGACTTGGTGCTGCGGCTTAATCTGTTCATACAGAATGCAGATTGCTGTAAAAGGGCAGAGAGGCTTTATGGAGTTGTGGACTAAGTTCTCACAGATGTTCTATGACGTCAAGCAGAAATGCTACTCGCTACTTGTAACTCAATGAAATGTGAAATGCTTGGATTTGGCAGAAAGTGATACCTATAGGTTTTCACAGGGCTGTGCAACACTGGTTAAAATGAAAAACATTTTGCTTGAGAAAAAAAATAGATTGGTTGAAGGTGGTGTTGTTCTCAGACATATTTCTTTTCAATCCCTTCTAATTCACATATTTACAAGTGATTTTTTCCTTCATCTCCAAGTGTTGCTTCATCTCCATTTTCACAAGCCTTCTATCCATTTAATCCATGTGAATAAATGTGCTCTTACTGTTGAAAGTGATGACAGCAACATTAAGCACACACAAAAAACAGATAGTTCAACAGTTAGTATGACAATTTCGCCTGCAGCTAGGACCCCTTATTGTTTACATTTTTGCCAGCATTTAATCAAATATTATCAGGCTTATAAATGAATTCTCAAACACTCAATGGTATGGACTATCTCTATTAATGTATTGGTTTTAGAACTCAAGAAAGCCATTTAGCTAAAAGATGCCAACAGGCCACAGGCATCATGGCAAAGGTCACTTTAATCTTCATGGTGAATATCTCAGTTTTATTAAACACCTTATTTTCCTCAGGTATCTATTTACAAGACAGTTAAAATACTGCAGGCTGTCTCTGTTCTCTCTGTTCCCCCAAGACAAATTGTCAGTTAGCAAGAACACCCACCTTTATTTGCCCCAGAGGCCCTTTTATCATGCTAGCTCTTGAACTTCCGGCCCGAGTTGTGTGCTTTGTAGACTTGTGTGCCAGGTGTTGTGCCTGATAATGTACTGCTGTGAAGATAAAACTCTGTTACCGTAGCCTACAGCTTGCTTCCCATTATGATTCCCACCCAAAGGGTTACATACAGGCAACATCCTCAAGAATCCAGCTCTGTTCCAAAGCAGGAAATAATGACTGGGCTTCAATAGAGCTGCAGTGGAATTTGTGCCGGTTTGTTTAGATTGCGTGCTGAGACATGCGAGCCGAGTGCCACTGCTATCATTTGGTGGGGTTTAGAGATGAGGAAAACATGCATTTTGATTTGCTGAGTTGCCTCTGTGCATCTGTTATCTCATGAAAGTCTGAAACTCACTTAGCATTCCAGAAAATAGATAAATGCCTCATCAGTTTACATCAGTTTACATGAAGCTTCATATTCCAGGCCAATAATGAAACAGTTTAAGCAGATTCACAGTGGTGTGAAAAACAGAAGGCTGGTTTGTTTAGTTTGTCTTACAAATACAGACTGCTGATTAGTTATTTCCTCTCACGCAGACGCAGAAAGCACATGCGTGTCAGTGGTCAGCTGGCCATTGGCTGCAGTCTTTGTGTTGTGCTCAAGTGCAACTTTTAACAGAAGACGCAAGGCGACGCAAACCGTTTGATCAGTCTGCCTTTGTCGGTGCTAGTTCTTTGAGGTCGGCTTGGTGTGTCAGGGCCCTAATCTTCATACAGACATTCTCTGTGTTCTGTAACCACAGGGCCTAGGGCACACAGACCTATCCCGGAACAGTGATTAGCATATGTATGGACCCTCTGCTCCTCAACTCCCACACAAAAGGCAGGCGGGCCATGCAGCCACGAGGGCCAGGTGGTTAGCAGTGGGATTTCTCCTCGCCTCAGCCATAGCCTGAGGGACAGGTGCAAACAACTTCACCTCCAAGCAAGGCAACAGTACAGCTCAAAGGAGAGGCTGTCTTGAACTTGTGCAATGCACAACAAAAGAGGCCAGGGACCTTTTGTCTGCTGCTTTCTGCTGTTGTCTTAGAAAAGGAGCTGGGCCCAGGCTGAGCTTGTTAACAGGAAGTGGTCTCTGACTATCCTTGGGGGAGTTTGTGCATTTAATCGTTCAAGGACTGTCAAGTGTGTCACACTCTCCCACATCATTACAACATAGCCAAATGTTTTCCATCTCAGATTTTCACAGCTTTGACAGACATAAATCTCTGAACTGGATCTTAATTTTGGCCTGCATTCAGATCTTTGCTGATAATGGCTGCGAGATATGGTCGAGGCCATGTTATTATGTAGCACAAGAAAATGGCGCAACGTGTCAAAAAAAACAGTAGGTCGACAAGATCGCTGTGTATACGTGCCCACACGTTTCTGCACAATGACATTTTCCGAGACCTGATAATTATCAAATTGATTTTCCATACTTGTCCAGTCTTTCCAGGGTTGAACAGGAACCCTGTAATTAGAGGTGTTTACTCTGCATACAGCCACTTGCAAGAGATCGTGCAAGGCCCTCTCACAACTTCCTCGGTCTACACACAAAGAAATACGAGGCAAATGAGGGGTTAAAGAGATGAAGCCCATGTAAATGAGGCTTGGCGGTCTTCATTCAGACACATGAAAGGCTTCTGTTAGCAAAGAGGGATCAGCCCTTGGCATGATCATACATAGTCAATATTATTTCTTAACAACTATCCAAACCTGCACCCCCCCCAAAATTAAGCTCTGTAAGCGTAAAACTACATTTAGCTATTAGTCACATGGCAAGATTACTGGCTGATCATGTGTGGGCTGCTGTCCAGGAAAACTGCAGTCAGGCTCAATGAGAAATCCATACATAGGTCTTATGAAGTGTTACAGTGCATTGAAGTAAATAGTGCAGAGAGAGAATTTCTGAATATTTACAGTAAAGTCTATTAGGCCTGTATTAGCAGTGGATGCCACCACCAGCCACCAAAAAAAAAAAACCTCTTTGACCACAGCTTGTAGATTTATCTCCATCACCAGCCACTATGACAGAAACCAACAAATACTGGGAAATCCTAAATACCATCATGTGCTTCGAGAAGGGTCAAAGTGGGTGTTGAATTTGGGGCTTAACCAGACACTCTGGCCAAAGTGTGGCCCAGATGGCATTAAAATCATATATTTTAGGGTATTTTTTTGGATTTGTTAAACTTTCAATGCAGACCTCATTGTAAAACAGTTCCAGCTCTTGATCACTGAACAAACTACAGCCTGGCATTTCTTGTGCAGTTCCTCACACATCCCCTCTTGAATATGACTGATTAAACCATTGACTTTGTCCAAAAGATTGTCTTTTTTTCCTCCTGGCATTGCAACATGCTTCTCTGATTTATAACCATGAAGCAGATGCTCAGTGTGATGATCAGTCAATCACTGTCACCTGCTTAAAGAAACAAAGTAATTTTGTTCTGTCAGTTGTCTTATAGCTGCATTAGAGAGATCAATTTGGTTACAAGAAGAAGATGTAGTCACCTGTGATGTAGGGCCTCTTCTTTGTTTGTTTTTTTAAATGTGGACACTGTGTTCATGTGGAATACACCTCCACCATTTGGCTACCAGGGATCCCCATATCTCTAAAGATTAGTCTTATCAAGCCACCTACGCACCACCAAAGCTGCTCCACTTACAGAATCAACCATTTTTGCTTTCAGCCTTGGACTGCTGCTGCACATAATCATGATGTACATGTAAATCTACAACACGTGGCAATATCATTAAAATCATGACATAAAAACGTTTAAATCACACGCTGATTTATAGCGGAATAGAGTTGCGAGGTAGCAGGAGTCATTTTGGGTGCCCCTGGTTGTGAAAGTAAAGGTCCCATTCATTTTTTCCATAGACAATGTTACATGACTCACAGCTGGCGCACTTGTACGCCTTGGACCGGCAACCCAGTTAACTGACCAGTACAAGATAAACAACTGTACTGGAAAACATCTGCTTCATTGATAAAAAATTTGAAGGTACATGACTGTGAATATAAAAGTGTTGAGGGAGAACTTGACTACAACTCTGAAGGTGCATTTTGATATTTTGGGACGAGCAGCAGGTAGAAGTTAAAGATTATAGTTCTGAGTTAACTGGTAATACAGCCTGCATCTTAAACCGATTAATTTTTGGATTCTGGATTGATTTTGGATGAAGTCAGTAACTATGGCGTTGTTTTGTTCACAAATTCAATGACAAACTATTTTGAATTCGCTAACGTTTTCCATGACAGTGACAGCCAAGGCTCATAGGGACTGCAGCGTTGCGGCCCGTCCGCCGAGCCAAAAACACAGAGAAAACCTGATTTCACAGACACAAGGTTAAAGGAATCAAAAGTGGAGGTCAGACCATAAACCAATAGGATCGCTACATTATCTAGATGGGTCCCGTGTGTCTGTTAAGTAACACTGAAGATACGGTTTGAAACAATTTTGAAACCAGAATACGAATGGGGAAAAACGCTTGCAGAACCAGCAGCTCCTCCCACGCTGCAACTCTACAATCATGAATAACGAGCTGGCCCACCCCTTTCAGGCCTATATCCAAGACGGTACTTTTTTTCAGAACGGCATGTACCTGTGTGGCTTTGTCTTTCATACAGGAGGGGTAGGGTCCATGGGAGTCCCGAGGCCACTGGCCGGTGAGGTATGGCCCTGTGATGGCGTCCAGGGAAGATGTCCGCCGGATAGCGCTGGAACTCCGAACTTGTAACTTGGACCTTTCTGCTGTGAGGAAGATATAAAGAAATAACATGAGGCACAGAAACAAACACATACACACACATCCATGTCAGCGTCAACACAGAGTTAGCAATATTCCCCGACTCCCTGAGGCATCTTCGACATTCGATGTACCAATTTTCCTGATTGTGTCAATAAGACTAAGTTCAACGTGCAGCATTAAAATGTCACTGTGTAATAAATCTCTGAGTGGAAATGTGTAGCCAAGGACTGGAGGCCGTATTTTGAGTGGCATACAACTCTTAATGGTTTACATTTTTCACCTGAAACCAAAATCAATTGCATAATCGCAGTCTTTCTGTCAAAATAAGTTAGTTTTCTTGGCTTGGTTTATTTAATTATGTGTTGCAGTGGGAGCACAGAGGGGAAAGGTAGATCTTCATATTACAATAGTAGAAATATATTTCAGTCAATCACAGGATGAAGTGTTACAGAAAATCTCCAAAAACAATACATTATAAACAGAATTTTGCCCCCGCCTCTGCTAACTACAGCAATTCACAGTGTTTTACTGCAACAAGATCTTTCCTCAGACTCTCATCTTGCTTTCTAAGTGTGGACAGTGTTTCCAATCTCACATGTATTAGTGCAAACAGCAGGCTTGAGAGCTGAGGCCTGAAGCAAACGTAAATGGCTGAGCAGGAGTATCTGATGTTATGAGAGCAGTGTGCTGTGAGCCAGAGCATTTAAGCACACACCACCCACATAAGAACTCATAAACAACCACAACACAATGCACATCAATACTGCCTGCATGCACTCAACATTCCTGCAGTGACATGCAGGAAAAAAAAAAAAAAGAGAAAAACAAAACACACAAAGACATTAACTTGAGAATAGCATGAGATTGCAGTAAGAACTGGATTAAAGGCATTAGCCTCAATTACACTTTGTGTAATTGCGAAAAGTAAATGAAAGCTTCTTCATTTCCGTATCACAGACTGAATAAAAGGCGCAGCATAATGATGTGGAAACATGCTCATTTACTTCATCCCTTGCCTGAGTAGGCCGTGGCAGAGGCCTTTCCAACATGAGCACACAAACTAACACGCAGACTTAACTATCTACATGAGGCACCCCTCTCCTAGCAGAACTACACAGCCACTCATTGTTGTTCTTTGTCCATAGAATACACCGGCCTACCCACCCAAAGGTATTGCCTAAGTAAGCTTACTGGGCTACAGTAAAATTCCCTGAAGCATTGTAGACAAAGGAAGCAGGCTAAATTTCCATCAATATTGATATAGGCCAAGCCAGTGCTCTCAGAACTGGGATTGTGGTTATTTTCCATCGTCTCCCCACTTGCCAGACTAGAATAATCTCCTGATGAGAAAAAAGAAACAGTGTGAAAGAAGCCAAGACATCAAAGCAGTCCATCTGCTGATTTCAGGGACGAGCGAGTGGTGTGTGTGTGTGTGTGATATTATAGGAATATTTTCAGGTTGAATTTTAATAAGAACTTTCCTTCACCGGACATTCGGCAAGCTGTGAAAAACTCTCTGCATTTCCAGGGATAAATGGGTGGTTTATTAACTGTAGAGCAGAGGCAAATGTGAAAACAAACATGTGGTCCAAATCAGTAAACCATAGCGGCATGGTTTCCTGCAGGTTTTCACCAGGCTGCATGACACCGGTTGAAACGAAAATCACAATAATTTAGCTTCATCTCGTGTTGACAGAAGAAAATTGCTTTTGGTTTCTCAAAAAGGCTCGAGTGAATGAAACCTGGTAGGGCTTATGTATCATTTAATAGACGTACACTGTAGATAGCCTCAGACGTATTCAATTCAGTTCAATTCAACTCATTGTAACTGCTCAGCTACATACACAGTGAATAATGAAACATGGAATTGCCTACTCTTTGGGTAAGCTTGGTCACTGCTAAAAGGATGCTCATACTACTTAATACTTCATCCTGAAATGACTTACTAACATTACTACTGATACAACTGGTATGATTATAGTTTCTGTAGATATCTGTGCATTTATATACTATATTATATAAACAAAGCACAATAAACATCATCATGACTGAATAAGAATTGAAGGCTTGATCATACAGTGATGAGGGAATCTCTTTAACCACTAACTTCTTATTCTAATAATGTTCCACATTAGCTGCTCAAGATAAGAGTGTTAATTGCAAGCAGTAATTTCAGCAGCGACTGTCTTTCCTACAATATAAGTGATGAATGGTGATATTAATCTTGGCCATGATCTTTTAAAGTTATGAGTTTCAGTATCTGTCCCTCAGCTGGTGAGGAAATGGCTTCTTAGCATTATTAGCATCACTCAATAAGCCCTGTGGGTACCTCACACAACAAGCTAGCTGGGACTAGTTAGAGTGTATCCCACTGGGTGAGGAAGGTATGCTAATGATTCCAACCTCCGTAACTGAGAAGTGAAGAATGAGCAGAAGTTAACATCAAAGTTAAGGTTCAACCAGATGCTACGCAGTCAGCCAGGCTGATAAAACTACAGCAAACACAGCACAGTTCCACCAGAGTCGACTGATTTGGACAACACGCTCATTTTCACATTTGGTCCTACTCTGCACTTTGAATGGGTGACAATGAAGCAGGGCTGTTTCAGCACAGCTGGCACTTTGACAGGGAGCAGGACATTCATTGTTGGGACAGTGTGGTAAGAGAATGATGTCATGCTGGTGAAACTAAAAGGTCATGATGTGGAATATAATATACTTGACTCTGTTCTTCATCATCGGGCTATGATCTGAACTGTTTGAACAGCAGTGCACTCCATTACCATGTGCCTTTGTCTGGTACCAACATTACTGGAGCTGTAAGGCTCTTTGGACTAAAATTCCCACCAAATGGCAAGTATTATGTCTGTGAGTGGGTTCAAAGTACAACTATGAATGGGAAATTACAAAGTGCAAGGCCTACTGCTTCAGTCACATCAAGCTGGGCTGCTGTGATGAAAGACGACTAAATCACGGTCACCCTGTTATAATTGTTTGCTTCTTGATAAATGTAGGTCAGTCTGCATTTTCTGACTGCTAGTAGCCACTAACCCCACACTGATATGATCATAGCCAGCATCTGCGGCCTCTCGTGCATGTTTGGCCTGTGAGGTCACAGCAGTGAAGGAGGGTCAAGTCTCTATCATCACCACTGACATGGGATGTTAGCACGGGTTAGAGGTCGTCTCTTTCAGAGGACTGAGGTATGCGTGGCATGCCACCGGAGTGGGAAATCAACACCAACTGCTAGCCAAACACGGGTGAAGTTATTCGTGCCTGGCAAGTCTGCCTACTCAGTTGTTGTGGAAGAGAATCCGTTTCCTGCCTTGCATGGTACACTGGTCAAGGTTGGAGGTCATCTCATTCAAAGAACTGAGGAATGTGAGGAACGTCACAAACATCTAATTCCACACACAATGACTACCATGCTGCACTGAAACAAGAGGGCTGCCATTTTGGAGAAAGGTAAGAGGGGGGAAGCTGTCAAACGTGACTAATGAGAGTAGCAGTGATCCAGCTGTGTAGCATGTTGTGATATGTGTGTTAATCTCTGTAAGTGCAGAACACCAACTGTGGTGGAGAATACCTGGTGCTTTTCATGGGAACTGATGCAGAGTCAGAAATACCCGGCAAGGTTAAAAGAACTACAATGAGTCTATTTTTGTTGTTAGATACTGGAAAAGCAAGCTGTATTCATACACTTCCATATCACAATGTGCCTCAAGCGCTCACCAGATAGTGTGTGGTCTGTTTTGTACATAAAACACAGGGTTTACAGAAAAATAGCTGGGCAAAAAAAAAAGAAAAATGCAGCTCTGGCCTATGAAAGGACACTGCTACCGGTCTGAAAAAGCAGTCAGTGTCGATATTTGGCAGGAGAGGCTGTCACATAAATATGATTTAGTGGCAAATACAGATTTAGAGCTGCCTGGACTCTCATGTCCTGCTTCAGTTTGTCTCCATATCACGTCCAAGAAGCAGCTGAGCTTGACATGAAATGACATAGCACTTGCCTCTGTTGGCCATGTGTAAGGCAACATGGTGAGGCTCGGCATATGTTCTGAATATGCAGAGTCCTGTCTGCTGCGTGTATGGACCGAGGTCTGAACAGGCAACACCTGACCATCCGCTCAGCTCTGCTTCGGCTGGGACTGACGTGGCCCCTTTCACAACTGAAAGCATGTCTTTCTGCCCATGCTCTCCTCGCCCTCTCTCCTGTCAAAGGTCCATAGGAAATAAGAGCGCTCATAGTGCACTTTATGCTCTGCAGGAGTGCCAAATTGTTAAAGGGGGCAGCGGGCTGAATAGTTAATGCATCAACCTTCTGCAAATCAAGTGCCAAACTTGTTCCAGACTTAAAGGCAAGCCCCTCAAATATAATATTTTGCCTATTTTTTGTACAATTAAAGTATAATTCAAATGCAATTCTGGACCAGTTAGTGTTAATAAAGTTGCCATGGCAAGTTATCAGTGGACAACAGCACGTGGTGACATGGCATTTCTTGGCCTATGTGACTGTGAGGGAGAAAAATGAGTGTTTTTACCTCTGGAAACTGGAGAGCCTGGGGGGCAGGAGGAATCCTTATTTTCGGGGGACAGTCTTTGCTTTGCACTTCCTGAAGTGAGTGTCGGGCTGGAGGGGGGGCTCGAGCCTCGGCTGTTCGTGGCTCCCCCGTAGTGGGTCTGCGCCCGCGTCGGGCTGCTCTGACCCCCACGCAGGAGCTGGTAGGGCACGGTGGCACGGATGGGGTGCAAACGGCAGCTGTTGTTGAAGGAGCCGGGGGAGCCCGCATTGCTGCGTCTCACCCTCGGCTGCTGAAGCGAGTTGCTGGGGGCTGACATCCTCCGAAAGTGGCTGTAATTCCTATCGCGGTGAGAAAGACGTACTGCCAAAGCTGCTGCTTCTCTACAGGAGGAGGTGGTGGGGGCAACGGTAAGATAAACATTAGCCTGTTAGCAAAAAAAAAAAAAAAAAAAAAAGTTAGCTTCCTTGTTTTTAATTTCAACTCAAACGCTCGAGGGAAAAAAGCTCCAGCACGAATTATTTGGTGAAAACTTACCTGTAAGGTGCTAACACATGAAGACGTAGGCTGTAATCGTTACACACGTGACTTTAAAAGTAGTTTTTTATACTTCTCGAAACGTTTAATTCGTGTTTTCCTGCTCTCGCTCTGTCTTCCCCATCATGTCCACTGACTCTAAATGACAGTTATTCCGACCAGACTACTGGCTGATGTGTGTGGGCGGGCTACGCTGCACACTTCTCGGCTTGTGATTGGATAGTGTGGCCGTACAGTAACGTCGCTGATTGGTCCGAGATGGGCTAAGGATCGTACTTTCATCCAATCAGGTCAGAAATGTGTTATTAATACGGATAAAGTTTTTTCTTTTTTGAGGAAAATTAAGACGTAAAAATGTGATTAAACCAAAGTATAGACGAAACTCGCCTGTGTGCAGAATTCAGTAGATATTTTCAGGACGTAATTCAACGCTTCATCAAATAAAATCATAAATAATAATAAATATACTGAGGAGTTTGCATTATCTCACCACAATGTCAGTTAGCTGCTCCAGAATTCAGTCTTTCACACACGGTCTTCCTCTGCAGATGGGGTAAGATCAGTCGTCATAGAAATGGTCTTGTTCAGTTTCATTGCTTTTCTATTGAGCACTACTTATGGACCTCGTGCCCATGCATCATCCTTACCTTATTTATTACAGCACTGTGTCCAGTTTACAGAAACAATTAACCTTTAAATAGAAACTGTACTGTATGTTACTGCCCATGTGTTAAGTAAACTTCATACCTACTTACCCACAACTTGTGTACAAGTTATGTTTGCGTTTGCTTATCTTTGTTTACCTTCCTGTGCATTAGTGCTTTGCTGTATTTGTAAGCTTAACCATACATGGCCAATAAGGCAGAGCCTGGCTGTGTGTGAGATTTCTGATTAACTGCTGCTTTCTAAGGTCAAGAGTGAATTTCTTTCTCAACATTCATGCCAACATGTATGTTAAATCCTTTTAAAAATGTAAATTTGACAACTGGGCAAACTCCATCTGCAGAGAGAAACTGATGTGATCGAGAGCTCCAGAGCTGCTACCAATGGACCTTGTGATCACGTTGTGTCGGCTGCTAATTGCAAGGTCAATAATGAACTTTCCACCTAATAAGGAGATTTATTGCTTACCTCGTCCGGAGGTCCAAAACCTATAGTTGCTCATCTTTCTGCCTGCACGGATGGTCTGTGATTCTGTGGGAGTTCCCATGGGAGAATAATAATGTGTGACTCAATGTTTTTAAGCAAAGATAAAGAATGCACATGACAGAAAACCCACGCCATCTGCGTCTATGAAACATAATATAAAAATAAACCATGTAAATGTATGGAAAACACTCCATTCAGCAGTGCTCCAATTTGTCGGTCAGACTTTATTTAAAAGGCAAACACAAGAAACACTGAAAGGATGAAATTCCAGCCACCCTGTTTTTCGGGACGCTACACGGCTCGCCAATTTGTTAGCTCCACTCCAAAATAGTTCACAAAAGGGCATGCAGGCCTGTAAAACCTCCCACACCGGGAAGAGATCCTGGTGAAAGCAGCATACAGTAGCTCCTATGCCCCCCTCCTCCTCACCTCCTCCTCCCTACTCCATGACTAAGTGATTTAGCCAGCTCTGGTGCAGGCCGCCTCTCACTTACAATGCCTCCCTAGGTTAGTGACAGAGCGGGGAGGGTGGCAGAGAAAGAGAGAAAACCCATTTACAATGCGGCTTACACCCGGCTGTTCCCCCACAGACGGCGCCTATCCTTGGATTGATGTGTGGTATGCATAGTTTTTGGGTGCAATTTGGGCACCAGAGAGGGGGAGAAAGAAAGAGAGGGTAAGTCTGTGTATGTAGGAGGGTGGGGTGGGGTGGGGGGTTACAGGGCTCAGGCTGTCTGTTCTCTCGCCCTCTCTTTGAGTCAATAGTGTTCCGGCAGCTGAGGTTCTTTATGAGGGGAACAATCTGGAGGGTCTTGTCAGAGTGCCGAGCAGCTGCTGTTTTCTGGCGAGCTTCTTTCATGGACCACAGGCCTGGAGTGGGCTGGTGAATACAGACGCGCCCTCCCACCCTCCTCCTCGTCACCCACCACCACCCCTACCTTCTCCAATTCCTCATCCTCGCCCCCAAAACCACCTCTCACACTGGAAGCCCTCCCGCACAATGCCAGATGAAGAGTGGCACAGAGGAACGCGAAGGGAGCAAGAGAGCGTTGTTCTAAGTGAGCGAGCCTCCTCTCCGTCACCCGGGGCACCGTCCTCCAGCCCGAACAATGCTTTCATGAGGTGTGTGAAGATCCTTTTGCAAGACAAACACACACGTTAAACAGCGTATTAAAACACAAGCCACAATAGGCAGCTCGCACACATTGGCACCTGTTATCACAACTTTTCAACCTGATGTGTGAGTGAACATTTGATTTTTCTTTATAGATAACAATCAAACCACAAGCCTGTTTCAGGTTGGACTGGAAGAGAGACACCTCTCCATCAAGCTGGTCAAGTCTGCTGACAACATCAAGGATGATGACGAGCCAGCCTACAGGAACAGTGTCACAGCTGGCAGCATGGCGTAACGACCTGGAGCTGAAATGGTGGAGGTGGTCATGGAGTACTTCAAACACCCACCTTCACATCGGCCATTACCTTTACACTATCAAGGTGGTGGAGTACATTTCTGGGTACCATCATCTCCAGCGGCCTGTGCTATGAGACATCTTCATCTCATGTCATCAAGCGAGAGGATGTTCTTCGTCAGACTGCTCCGGAAGAAGATTCGCACCCAGTTCTACAGAGCCACCTTCGAGTGTCCTCACCTCCTCCATCAATGTGCATCCTCTGCCCACAACAAACACAGACTGGGAAGCAGCATGCTAACAGCTAAGTGATGCCAGACAGCAGGACCCTTCACTCACTCGCTGCCCCTTTAGAAAGCCTCCATCCGGTGCAGGTTCGCCTCCATCAGCTCCAGGACCAGCAGACACCTGAACAGTTTTTCCCTGATGCCATTATTGGCCCAACCCCCCACCACATGCACTTCTATAGACACAGAGTGTAGGGGACAGTATAACCTCTTACTGCGGACCCAACCGTCCTGCCAGGACTGTGCAACATGTGCAAATGTAGCATAATGCAGCATATTTATTATTCTTAACTTACATATATACAATACCAAGCAGTATATTTAGCATAACGCAGCATATTTTATCACTCTTCACCTTAAGTAATTCTTATGTTAAACTTTTAAACTTAAGCTTTTCCTGTATCTGTATCCCCAAGTCAAACTCCTGTGAACATTTGTGATTCTAATACAGCAGAGTCTCTTTTATTGCTCCTGAGTGGGATTTTCATCAGCAGAGCAGTGAGTTTGCATCTGCTCCCTTTCTGTCTTGATTCAGTTAGTGAGATCAGCAGCGCCCACTGCCTCCCTTCTTCATATAGGTCTCTGTTACAACGTCACATTCACTAGGCTATAACTTAACAGTCTGTCTTTCTGTTCGAGCAGCCACTCCAGAGAAGGACACTGCTGGCACCCTTTGTCCCTTGCCCAGTTGTCGGTGTGGCGGGTGCAGCGGTGAACCTACGCTGGTTGGCTCTGGGCTGGTGCTTGGCTTCAGTTTCCGACAGGCGTCTCCTGCTTAGCTGCTGTCTGAAGGCACCAGGTTCCCCGTGGTGTCCAGCTGCATGCATTTACACGTGCAAGCCGACACTGGGCACTCTGTGTGGTCTCTGTAACGAACACATGCACGTCAATTACAACAACAACATGTAAACAGGAAGAAATGCGTAAACAGATAATACAGAGGTCTGTGCACCCTGGCTACAGAAACACAGAAGGACATAGGAAGTCAGTGCACCTTCTGTTCATTGAAGTTTTGATTCTGAAACAAATCTATATGTAAACTTTGTTTGTTTAGCACCTTTCATACACAAAACATGCAGCCTGAAGTGCTTTATAACAAAGGAATCACATTGAAGTGCTTCACTTAACACAGAATTAACTTAAAAACAGGGACAGAAAATGAAAGCACAATAAACCTACTTGAAAATTAGAGTAAAAGTAGAAAAAAAGCGAATGCATAATTAACCCACTGAATAGTAATAATAAAATAAAGATTAGAGAACATAGAAGGCATAAAATCAAGTGAAATACAACATTTTAAAAGGAGTGCAGCACAGTGTGAGGCAAAGCACAAAATTTTCAGCCAGTTAACGGCTGAAGTGAAGAGATACGTTTTTAGATTTCTTTTAAAAATATTTATCGACTTGGCTTCGCTGATATCTATCGTCCACTGATACTAGATTTTTTAATTTTACTGGTTCTTTTATTTTGCTTCAGAATCGAAAACTCTGATTAATCAAGTTCACATATATGCAAAAATGGTTGCACACGTGCAGCATCGTGCGAGTCCCACCTGAACCAGCTGAGAATGTGGCCGGCGTGGCCGCCGTGCCGACAGTTGTGGCACCAGGTGAACCAGTTGTTGAACTGAGCAAGCTTGTTCTCCCTTGTCAAGTCCACCTTCTCGTCCGACTTCCCTGTTCCTGCCAGAGGAGAACAATCCCTGAGTCAACATTAACAATCAACAAAAATTTGACTATCAACGTTGGTATGAGTGACATCGCAGGAATCAGGACAGCGGATTGGTCGCTGAACTCCCAGGTGCAACTGCCCCTAAACGCTGATCAGTCCAGATGTTCTCTCCTGCAAATGCTCAGTTAAGTGCTTTGGACACCTGGTACTGGAAGTATCAGCTGAGATCTGTCTACACACTCAGCACAGGCCACTTTACCTGGGCAGTTAGACACAGGTGTGCCCATGTTCATGAGGCAGAGGGCACAGCGCGGCAGCGGTTTCCTGCAGCCGGGGCAGCTGGTGACCTTCGACTTGGTGGGCGAGCCGCTGACCCCGTACTGGCTGAAGCCGCGGCCCTGGTGAGGCATCGCCGAGCAGCTGTAGGAGATGGACTTCCCACAGAAGTTGCAGCTCACAAACACCTGTCGCACAAGAGCAAACAGAGCGCGGCTGATAAGGCCGTGAACATCAAAGCAAAACCAGCCAGTACCTGCTGAGCAGCTGCCTTATTTTCACTTTGAGGGGAGAGGGAGATAAGCATTAGATAAGAAATAGCGCCAGCATGCTTAACTGTGAACACTGGAATGCCAGCGATGCAGTTAGGTAACACCACATTTGGCTTGATAGAAAACAGTTTTTGGCTTCATAACAGGGTCTATTAAAGTACAGCCTCTGAACCGGCTGGAACAGATTTCTCCAATGTGAACGGAGAAAACACAGATCACTAACTAGAACATGGGTTTTATGACGGGAACTGGAGAGCAGCGCTGTGAGTGTTATGAGCTTGGCTGACGCTTCAGATTGCTCGGCACAAACTACATGTAATAAACAGGACAAGGGTTCTGTCCGTCATGAGGGAAGTCATTTCTAAGACAGTAAACAAACACATCGAAGTTTGCTGAGTCAGGAGTCACCGTGTCGTTTGACCTCAAGACGCTGGAGTTTGACTGAGGTGGCAAACGTTTCAGAAAGCTAACCAGGAACACATCAGGACAGCCATTATCAAACGCACGTATTCAAGGCTGCAACTCATGAGTGTTTTCATTAATGATCCATCTGTTTCTTATTTTTCTACTGATTCTTTACTAAACTGTCAGGAAACAGTGAACAGCCATGACAATTTCCCAACGAAGACGTCTTGAAACTTTCAGATTATAATGACACGAAACACAGAAAAGCCCTCAAGATCTGAGAAACCCTCGCTCTTCACCGATAAATCGCTTTTCGTCTGATACCTGGGCCAGCGGTTTGGAGCTGGGGTCCAGCTTGCTTCTGTGGATGTCAAACTCGGCCCGTTTGTGCCAGAATCTCCACGCGTCCAAAAGGTTGCGGTAGTTTTCGATCCAGCATTGGACTCGAGGGTCTTTCAACACGTCACCTGGGGAACCCTGTGGGAAGATTTTATTTTTTTTAGCCTCGATTTGCATTTTCATACAAACATCTGTTTACTGACAGTTTTCTGAAGTGTTCCTGAGCCCATGTAGTAACATCTTTCATCCAATCATGTGTTCACAAAGTGGTGAACCTCGCTCCATCCTCGCTTGTGAACGACTGAGCCTTTCCAGGACGCCCCTTTCATACCCAATCATGATCCTCTCACCTGTTACCAATGAGCCTGTTTACCTGTGGAATCTTGAAAACAGGTGTTTTTGGAGCGTCCCACATGTTTCCCAGTCTTTGAAACGTGTTGCTGCATCAGATTCAGAATAAGCAGATATGTACAAAAAGCTGATGAGCTCAGACATTAGATATGTTGTCTTTGTGCTGTTTTCAGTTGAGTTTATGTCAAAAAGGCAACAGCAAATGATCACATTCTGTTTTATTTATGTTTCACACGGCGTCCCAACTTTTTTTTTTTTTTTTGGACTCGGGGGTTGTATCATGAGAAAATAAATAGCCTTAGTGTACTGGAACAAATAGCTTCTGGAAGTCTCACCCTTCCTGCCTCTTCATACTCCCATCCCTCTGGTGCAACGGGTACATGTTTACGTACATGCATGTGAGGAATATGAAATTCCTGCATCGGCGGTGGAGGCCTTGTGCACTGCGGTGCTGCATTCAGGAGCAGGAAGAACAAAACAACAGCTGAACGAGCTGTTTCACAGCATGTTAGAAGGTTACAGAGCTGTCCCACAACTGTTTTATTTCTTTATAGAAACATGCGCGTAAGAGTGAACAACTCCAGTGAGGTTTGCTCAAACAGTTCCAAGGAGGGAACCGTGTTTACAACAACAAGCTGTGGCCTTCTTACAAACAAGCAGACAAGTTTTAGCCTGTGGCTCGTTCTCTCTCAGGGTGCGATCAGAGCGTCCTGGGTTGCAGTTTTATGATGAGTTCATTTGAATTACTGTTTAAACCATTTTGCATTTTGAGCTGATTTACTGTAGCTTGTTGGTCTGATCCCTGCAGCTTGAGCGGCACAGCACAAGCTCAAATGGCATTTTTCTGTCTCTTGCAGTGCCACTTTTCTCTAACGTGGTTAATTGGCAGTGGTGTAACTAAACATAGTTGATCCATGATCCGTACAGACACCCCCAACACACACACCCACCCACCCACACACTCATAGAAATGCATCAAGACTGTGATGTTTATTGCAACGTTTCTGCCCACCAGAGCAGCTTCGGTCTCTGCAGCAGCATTCAGCGCTGATAGGCTATCACTCGTGACGTGTAGCCAATCAGAGAGCGCTGTGGGTGGGACACTGAGCGAGTGGTGACTTCAGACAATGGATGCATTATAAGATTACAATCCATCCATATTATAATAATAATACATAATACATCAATGCTACAGACAGAGAGAAGCACACCCACTGATTGAGCTCAAGATCCCTTTTGCAAGAGAGACCTGAGTTAAGAAAAAAAGCCGTATATAGCGAGAAAAAAACACCCTGACAGATACAGAACCAGACACACAAATGCATATACAGCAACAATAACATTCACACCAAACAGATTTGAAGGTAGAAGTTTAAAGGTAAGGTGCAAAGTCATGGAAGGCGGTCTTCCCAAGTTCACTCTTTACCTGGGAGGTAACTACAGTTAAACAGGCCTGAGAAGACAAATATTGAAGCAGGAGACCTTTAAGAACAAAAATTACAGCAGTATATGATGGGATACTTCTTTCATTCACATTAAGGGCATTGTATTTTCTGTCTGTAATATTTTTCTCGTAGGATTATTAGACTTCAGTCTGCGCTGAATGACTGAAAGCAGCCTCAGTTTGTTTGCTTCTCTTCATGTGTGGACATTCAACTGTTATCTACGGTAGATTTATTAAAGTGAAACCTGTTTTCATCCCGGAGCCAACCATTTTTGTTGGCGGGCTGGATTTGGCTCACGAGCCGCTACTCCTTTCCAATCATAGTTGGCGTGAATGTGGAAAAAAAGTACAAAAAAAGACAAATTGGTGTAATTTTTCTGTGTTAGTGTACCTTCAGCATGCAGAAGCTGGCAGTCTGTACATCTCCAGTGCGGTCCACGTAGCTCTCCATGAGGTCTACGCCGTCCTTAGTCAAACCCGTCAGCAGGACGCCCTCCAGGTTGCCCGCCTCCTTCATCTCATTGGTGAGCTTGTCGATGTATCGAGGCAGCTGCAGCCAAACACCCCCAGAGACATTTGATCAAATCAGAGGAGAATGCAGCTTAATCCTGCTCTGCAGAAACTCAACAGGAACTGCTGTTAGAGGGTTTGACACAGGACATAATCAGCTGAGGTCTGGCTTTGTGTCGGGTTACCTGGGCGTCGCTGAGAAACATGCAGGCAAAGGCCACTCGGTCCCGCACAGCAACACTGCTCTCGTACTGAAACACAAAGAATTTTATCCTCTTTCATGAAGAAATATGACGTATAAGTATGTTGTGCAATATTTTGAAGTTTTTCCACTCTTTGGCACAGTTCTGCAGGGCTGCCTAATCAATTCTAAAAGCCATGATGGCAGGAAAAAGTCAGCGGGACTGACTGAATGCTCTTATCGTGGAGTCATCACTTCTGGCCAGGAAAAGGTCTAAAGAGATAAATAAATGTGACAGCGGCTGACGGCCAGAATCTGATGCAACCGCAGGAGGAGAGAGCAGAAACATTCACTCTGTCCTGGGCACAGGTTCATTTTCTGCTCAGTGTTTTATGACTTTCAGACTGATTACAGAAAAGCAAAACACGTCTCTTCCTGCGCACCTAAAGAGCGTTAACTACCTTTTCATCACTGTGTTAAGAATACATGAGGAGTGGGAACAAAATGCCTTTTGTTCAGACAGAGAAGAGTGCCAACTTTAACTTTTTTCCCTTTTCACTAACTTTCCTTGTGTTTGCAATGGAGCCATGAAATTCCATGACAGCAATAGATCCATTACCAGCACGCTGTCATAGGCTCCAGGCTCACTGGTGAGGAAGGCAAACATGACGCACAGGTAGGGGTTCTTCAGCTGCAGCCTCAGAGAGCTGCACATCTCCCTCCACAGGGAGGACTTCTCGTCGGTGTAGCCTGACAGAGCCATGGCAACAACATTCAGGTTCAGGTCACCTGCGAACGAGAGGTCAGACGAGGCGGTTTGTTTAATGTCTGCAGACTCCAAGTGCAGCTGTGTGGTCGGACAAAACTAGAATTAGTGACTCGCTTTTAAAAACCCCCCACCAACGCCACGTTGCAGTTTGTTGCATGTCTGTCCAGACTCATAATATATGTAATGAAGACTTTGCTAAAAAGCATGAAGAGTGTTTTTTGGTGAAATAGAAGTTAGAGAGCTTCATCACACGGTGCAACAGCAATCAGCAACAATATCAGCAGAACCAGCTTGTGGTGATGACAGGGCTTCAAATATGGATGTTGCTGCAGAGAAGCTACAAACTGTAAAACGTGGATGCACAGAACATCTAAACGATCAGCACAGTTTCAGGGGGAACGCCCAAGATTAGTCACCAATTCAGTATTTGAGTGTGAAATACGGTCACAATCCGTCTTCTGTTCCTGAGATACGGTGTTGAATCATGGCCACAACATTATGATGTCACACTGAAGCTGACCTTTGACCTCTTGGGTATAAAAATGTCATCACTTCATCATTTTATCCCATGAGACATTTGTGTGAAATGTTGTCACACTCAGCGTATGAATTCCTGAGTTAAGGCCAAAAACATGTTCTGCATGGTCCCGGTGACCTTTGACCTTTCACCATCAAAATCTAATCAGCTCATCATCGAGTCCAAGTGAACGTTTGTGTCAAATCTGAAGAAATTCCCTGCAGGAGTTTCCGAGACATCGCGTTCATGAGCAGGACGGACGGACAGTCGACCTGAAAACATCCACAACAGAAGATTTTTTGTTAAAATTAGGTCGTTTTCACACCTGACCAAGCGGAGTCGGTTCAATTGGGGAGCTGAAAGTCTCAACATTGTTACATTGTTACATTTACAACTTTCTGAGCAGCATCACGTGGTTGAAAGGGACGCTCGTCCATTGGACAAAGTAGGAGGGGAAATCCCTCCCTCCCGGCCCGGAAAAACAACATGAAGCATCATTGTTCAGCTGTTCGTTTGAAGCCCATTCCCCCCATTTTCTCACTAAACTGTTTAAAAATGTCATTGTTTTTGTGAGTGGATGTCAGAAGTAGGTTTATGTGGTCATCTGACCATATTTCAAGGAGAGCTTTGAGCTCTTCATCTGTCCGCGTCTGTCCTCTCGCCATGTTTGTTTTGGTTTGGAGTGCGCGCTGTACTTCCTCTACCCTACATGCACTGCATATGCACTGCATACAGCGTCACTACGTACATTTGGTCCTGTGTTTGGTCCGGTGAGCTTTCACACTGCATCCAAACCGAACCAGGGTTCACTTGCAAGCGAACCGAGACCCACGTTTTCAGGCGGACCAGAGTTCGGATGAGCTTCCGAGGAAACAAACTCTGGTCCGTTTAAAGCGGACCAAACAGCTCTGGTGTGAAAGCGACCTTAGTGTTTCTGTAAATGGAGTCCGGCAGCTTCGGGTTGGGCGACACAGCGGCTGTTTCTGGTTGAACAAAAAGGATCTTACACTTTAAGACAAAGCTTTTTCTCTGCAGGGATCCTCTCCATACCTGACGACAGAGTAATCAGCGAGCCTTGTAGGTGCTGGTGGGTGTTTACCTTTGGACAGAGGCAGGTCTAGCTTCATGATAAGCTACGCTAAGCGTCTCACGGCTGTGGCTTCTTATTTAGCAGACAGATATGACATTTTTGACCTTCTCATCTCTCTCTGCATGACAGCCAATAAGGATTTTTTCCAGAATACTGAAGAGCTCCTTCAACGTTAACTTATCGCTTTCTCTGCAAAAAAAAAAAAATCTTTCAGTTGGTCGCCGTGTTTTATCTGAGAGATCTTTAAAAAAAAACAGGCTGGGAACATGTTAAACAAAATGTTCGTACGTTTGTAGAAGTGCGTCGATGGGAACTGGTGCGTTAAGTCTGAGCTGCTGTTTGAGAGAAAACGCTGTAAGTGTCGAGATGGATGTGTTGACACTCCTTATCTAATGGATCACCCCATCAGTCATGCTCAGGAAACACTCATTAGAACACACAGCAGAAAAACGTTTGACCTACATTGGTGGAATTTTTCTTAGTCAAGGCGTGTGTCAACAACAGGCTTCTCTCTCCGTTTCCATCAGACCTCAGTGTGAAAAGCAGCTGATACACGCCGAGCGAAAAACAAGGTTCTCCTGCTGCTGCATTCCTCAAATTCCTCAAGACGTCATTTCATTTGTTAAAAGGCTCTGAACACAAAAACGGCCGCTTCATGTTGTCTAGACAGTGAAGTAATATATTAACCACATTTCAAAGCAGCTTTCTGGATATGACAGCTGCTGTTTCAGGCTTTTATACTTATTGTTTACAGACTTTGCTGTTGAAGCAGAGTGACATGACAACAGGCATGAACACAGAGGGAGATAACTGTGAAGAGCAGATCAATGATCTCAGTTAAAATGTGGTTTTGATCATTTAATTTGTTTAATTTTTTACTGTTATCGCTTCATTCTGAAACACTACATGATTTAATTCAGCCAAAAAAAGTAAAACAAATAAAAACCAAGCAGATTAGAGCTGCAACAATTAGCGGAAAATTAACCTGCAACTATTTTGATAATTTATTGATCATTTAAGTTGCTTTTCAAGAAGAAATGCCAAATATTTGATGGTTCCAGGTTGTCAAATGTGAGGATTTGTTGCTTTTCTTGGTCTTGGCCAGAAAAACAAGATTCCTCTCAGATATCCTGGTGGAGATTTTTCATGTTTTACAGACCAAACAATGAACTGATTGAGAAAATTATCTGCAGGTTAATCAATAATGAAAGTAATCACTTGCCCTCGTACACATAAACAAGTTCAAAAATTCCTTTTTGTCAATTTAAAGTGACTCGGTGCTTTACATCGTCCTGCATTACATGTGCAATAATCATTCAACACTTGGCTTCAAAGACAGACCTGCCTCCTCTCCACCTGCTCCCCCTGCTCCCCCTCTCTCCCTTTAACCTTCTCCCCCTGCTCACCTTCCACAGCGCTGCAGCACTCACCCTTCTCAGCGGTGGCTCCCTTGTTGAGGATCTGGATGGCCCGGCGGATGTCCAGGTTGAACAGGGCCACGGCGGCCGCCCGCTCCCACTCGCGCTCCTGCTCCAGTGACCGGAGGAATATCTCCACGTCGATGTCGGGCCCCCGGCTGATCCAGCCGCAGAGCCGCAGGGCGAGGCAGCGCTCCTCGCTGAGGTACCGTGGCACATCCGTCTGCCGGTCTGAGCCGCTCCAGCACCGGCGGCTCTCTGTTGTGCCTGAGAAAACCATGAAGACATACAAAGAACGGTCAGTAACTCAATAACAATAATAATGTTTAGGAATACGTTTTAAAGAAGGCCTGATTCTTCTTCACAAACAGTATTTTACCATGTTAAATTCTCAGTGACTTACCTGAACTGGTCTTCACAATGTTCTTGATACCAGAGTAGACCACAGACTGTTTGTTCCCCTGCAGTTTCAGCTCCATATCCTCTGCACACTGCTTCATATGTGATTCCTGGATAGGAACTGTAACTGCTTCATAAATTTCTATAGATATTTGGTATATATATATTTAATGAAATCTACATCTAACAACGACAAACACTGTTCTGCACACTTGACACACAGTTAGCTACACAATAAGGAGAGACCTGACAGGCTGGATAAGACGCACCTGTAAAGCACTGTATCTTTTTAAATGAAGCATCTTTGCAGCTACATTGACAGCTTTGTTAATCAGAACTCAGGTGTACCAAATCACAATAGTTCCACAATAACTGTTACACCAACCTATGTATGACAACAGTGCCAATTTCCCACTCAGCAGGAACTTCCACCACTTCATCAAAAGGATATAGAACAGATCATACCACAAAGACTTGAGCTGGGGATCGTTCCCTCCCGCCAGCAGGTGGTTCCTCCACACCTGGACGGTATCATGCCCGTACCTGGACTGAGCCCTCTGCCTCATCTTAGTGGCGATGTCTTTCTCAATCACACTCTCCACCCCTTCAGCCCCGTCCTCCACACAGTCGTACAGGTGTCTGCCGCACGCCCACATCAGCGAGGTGGTGGAGCTCCAGGCCAGCGAGATGCGCTCGAACACGGTGAAGTCGGTCATGACTCGGTTGGCTGCTGACACCACCACCATGCGGTTCTGAGAGGACGGGTGCCAGGCGAAGCTGCCGATCTGGCTTTCGCAGGGCTGCACGCTTCGCTCGATGATGGTGGGCTCCGTCTCATCGCCGATGGGTGTGGGAGTGTGTTGCATGTCGTACAGGCGGATGATGTTGCTGTCACGTGTCAGGGTGGCCAGCAGGCCGGTACGGGTCGGACACCACGCCACCTACAATGAGGAAGGAAACCGTCATGCTATTAGCAACTTTGAGCCTGTAGATTTACTGGGTATAAAATTCAGCAGCAAACTTCACCATCAGAAACCAAAAAATATCAATAATAGTAATAATTCCATGCCAATTAACTGCACAGAACTTAAACATTTAGCTCAACTTCTCAAAAACAAACTGCATCACACCTTAGTGAGAGGCTTCGGCTGCTCAGTGAGCGTCAGCACGGGCTTCTCAAACTTCCTCAGATCCCAGATGGCCACCTGGCCCTCAAAGAACGAGGCCACGCGGTCATGGAAGTGTGGGTCGACTGTCACCCCCTGGATGGCCTTGGTGTTGACGAACGTTTTCTGGCTGGTGTTTCTCAGGTCAAATATGGCGAGGTTCCTGTGCATGCCAGCCAGCAGCAGCTTTGGGTCACGAAGCAGCCAGCAGAGGGACAGGCACGCATCGTTCTGGCCTAGCTCATACAATGGTTTGGTCACTACTGTGCTGGAGTCCAAATCCACAGATGAGAGACGGATCTTCTCCACGGCTACACTGGCCTCTGGGGAGAACTTACTGCTAATGTCCCAGATGAGGACAGAGAAGTCTGCCCTGTGCTTGTCCAATCCAGCAGCCAGTAAGTTGCTGTCCACCGGGTTCCAGGCTAAAGTGTTGCATTGACGGGCGTGCTTTGGCACAAACTCTTTGCCCACCAGCTCTTTACATGCAGAGTTGTGGCTCTGACCCAGGCTAGTGAGCACCACTCGGCCATTAGCCTGACCCACAGCGAGCAAACACTCGGGCTCATGCTTTGGGTACCAGGCCACACATTTCATATACGGCGTGTCAGAGTTAATGGCCAGTAAAGTAGCAGCAGTTTCTTCAGAGAGGGGGAGAGTGCCAGCCTTGGTTTCTGCGCTGCCCACAGGTCCAATACGGTACAGTCCCAGCTCAGAGTCACAGATGACATAGCGGTCCGGGTGGTGCGGAGACCACAGGATGTCGGGCTTGGAGCCACTCATGATTCAGGGGCAGCGACAAGGATCTCAAAGGAATCTGCAGTGTACAACCTGGAAACTACATAAATTGACATACATTATCGCATGAATACATACTTGTGACACCACAGTGACATAAGACACCTCGATTCAGTAAAAAAGATGCACGTTTGTCAGTGAACAGCATTTGGAAATCCCATAAATAAATGTAAATGTAACGTTAAAGTGTAAACTAGCTAAGCGGTTGGTGCATATCTGAGCGTTTCTGCTGTCGAGTTCAAAGTTTGCTCTGAAAGAGTTAGCAACTTGATGCTAACTAGCTAGTCTGCAACGTGTTTGAAATAAAGGAGCCACGTGCAGTAAGAGATGCAGATAGTTTGCGACATACCAAAGAGTCACAGTAACGTTACTTCAAACTGAAGTTCCAGGTTTGTTGACATGCTAACTCATCTAAGCTAATGCTAACAAGTGAAGGGCGGGCTAAAACGCGACCGTTTAGCTCGCGCAGATTCGGGGAGCGGTCGAAAACATTTGCTAACACTTCATATCATCGATGCTGTGTTACTTACAAACACGAGTCTTTACATGAGCAGGTAAATTACGATTTGAAATACACGTGTCGGGAGGTGAACGCTGAATGTTGTGTGTTACACCAAAACACGTCCGTGATGTAAGCAGTGTCAGCTACTTTAAGTTCCGGTTGGGCTCAAAATATCCACGCAGTTTGCCACCAGAGGGTGCCCTAACCAAAGTGTAAAGAAAATACACAGAAAAGAAAACAACTGAATCCAACCCCTGTTACACATACCATCTGAATATTTTAGATAACAGGTACAGATTAGCAGATAATTTGAAAGCATTTTTAATTAGTGTGAGTTATTAAAGGGACAAAAAAAAAAAAAACTGGTCAGGAGAGCTGGCTCTGTCCTGGACTGTCCTCTGGACACCATCGAAGAGGTGGGTGAGAGGAGGAGGATGCTGGCCAAGCTGACATTGATCATGGACAACCCGTTCCATGAGACGGAGGGGAGCTAAACAGCTCCTTCAGTAACAGACTGCCAACAGCTGTCACAGTTTCACTCCAGCATCATTTAATGTGCCACTGTGTTGATGCTGTTTTTCCCATTTCTGTGTCATAAACCTACTTTTTTTTTTTTTTTTTTTTAAACCACTGTTATCAGTGCTAATATATGCTCACATTATCCACTACATCTGGTGCAATTTGTACCTTGTTGGATATATTTTGTTCTCAACTGTGCAATAGTACAAGCACTGTGTTTATTATCCATACTGGCAACAGTATTATAAACTGTACATATACTTTGACTCGTGCAATCCAGTGTTCTTTTAATGCAACAGTATTTCTCAAGGGCTATTCAACATATGGCATTGATAGTTTTTTCGTAACAACATTGGCGATAGTATTTCTCTTGGCAGTAGTATTTTAATGGCAGTTAGTATTTTTATAATCTCTACATAATGTACATGTACATTTTTTTATCCTATATCCTCCTTATCTTGACCCCTCTATGTCACTGTTTTCGCTGTTTTTGCTTTTTAATACTTTGCTGAGTGTAACGACTTAATTTCTCCGTCGTGCGATCAATAAAGTTTTATCTTATCTTATGTTAATTAGTGTGCACAGATCGTCTGATTGACTGCACTCTTACAAGTAAGTTACTACTACTTTAAACAACAGCTGTGCTGTGAATGGGAATCATACTACAACTCCTCTGGTTTTCACATTAGTGGGCGACAGTGGAAATGTAAAACGATCTCATTTGGGACTTTTACGCACAGTATCCAAACAGTCTCCATGCGCACCGGCCCAAAACACAAAGCAGAGAGGCCAAATGAAAACTCTATTAACCCTCCAAACTGAGAATAACACGCAAAGCACTGCCCCTGTTTTAATGTTGGACACTTTCTGTTGATTATTAGTTACGTTTATATTGTTTTTCTTGTTCACGGGGCTCAGATTTAACTGAAGATATTCCTGCACGAACTTATTGTGTCAGCCAGCAGGAGAGTCAGGAAAACAAAATCGTCTCGGTCAGTCATGAAGCTCTGAACTGGACCAGCGCTGAAATGTTGGAGCGGCCCCAGAGCCCCCGGCTACACACACAGCTCATCAGCTCATCCGATGGTCCTCAGTTTATCTCAGCCCGGTTTATAGGACCAGATTCCGCGGCGAAATGCCACCCAAAGAGCCACAGCTGACTGGACTACGAGCACTGACTGCAGCTAAATGAGATTCTAGGTAAAAGATTTAATGACTTCTTTTGCTGTACGTACTCTTCATTTATTCACTCGTGTCATGACAACTTCAGTGTTTGTTCTGCAGCCTGGACGAAACATTAGGTTCATGTTCGTCGAATAAGGCACGTTTTCTTCATGTAAAGATGCTTATTTACTGCACATGAACTCAGTTACATTGAAGATTATTTCAAGGCTGCAGTATTTGAAATATGACTTATTAATATTTGCACACGGCTTCACATATATTTACATATTTTGGCACTCTCGTATTGCAGGCATTTTATAAAGCACATTATCAGTGTCTTGAACAGTATAACTTGTACTAATTATTATGATCTAGTATATTCTTACTGTCAGTGACTGCACAGCTCCCTGTTTGGGTGTGGTCTGCAGGATGCATGATAGCAACATATGAAGCAGGTGACTCTCATGATACTGGTTCAATAGTTTGTGCTTTGCATATCCGGAACTTAATCCACTTCATTACTTCATCTATGCAACTGCTTTCTCCACTAGGATGGAAATGTTGCTGAGGGGAAACCTGAGGAGAGGAGTGGCGCTCTGCCTCCTGCTGCTGGCTCTCGTGCACGAGGCTACAGGCCAGAGAAGAAAGGCAGGACGCAGGAACAACTACAGGCTGCATGACGACGGAGGGAATGGTAATTCTTTATATGAGGTATCCACATGTTGGTCAGTCACTGGATGCTGTGGGTTTAACAGATTGCAGGTAGGAGGATCAGGCATTCAGCAAGCAACATGTGCAGCTCAAGACGTGGGATGATGATAAGACACACATACTCAAACCAGACCCATATTTGATAGGTCCTTACGTTCCCAAAGTCTGAAACTGAAGTCCTTTTAAGCCTTCTATGGGAGTGGTTGGACCCGCAAACTCATTGTCATGGTGTGGTAGTCCACTAATAACAGGGTTTGTGGTTCTCAAGCTCCTCCTGTCCTCATGTCGAAGTGTCCATGGGCAAGGCACCGAACCCCTGATTGTTCCTGACGCTCAGGCCTGCACTTTGCATGGCAGCTCACTGGCCTCAGTGTGTGTCAATGGGTGAATGAGAACAAAATTGTAAAGCACATTGGATGAAAGCGGTCTATAAATACGTCCCACTCGCCCACATTTGACGTGCTGCACTGTCACTCCAGAACACTGACATGTCACATCATCCTATTTATAGCAGTGTTTTCAAATTCTCACCATCCATTACCTCCACGTAGACATGTTCCTAACGACCAGATGATTGGCTGCACGCTAAGAGTGACACTTCAAAGGTAATATCAACTCTACCAGTGAACAGATCAGGTCGGCCTCCCTGCATTGAGGGCAACTCAGCCCTAAAGAAATCTTCTGGTCTGTGTTTCTGAGCGTCCTGTAATGGTTTGAATGGTAATTTAAATGCTTTTGAATCACAGTACAAGCAAAACTCTGCGGTGTAATACTGCATCTTTGTAATTTTCTTGCATTAAAGTTGTTTATGAGTTGGATTCTAGAGGTAGAATCAAAAAAAGAGACTGTGACAGACAGCAATACTTGAAAGGGCTGAGATTAAGGATTATTTTCAATTTATATTAGTATATTATTAGCATAGTACAAGGTGACTTCTTGATACTACTTGCTTTAGCAGACCATCAATCCATAACTGTAAGATATTCAATATTCAACGAACAAAAACATTAAAATTAATCAGTTAATTGAGTAATTATTTAAACACTGCTGCATTATGCTAAGAAATCTACACATAGAGTAGGATACATACTAGTATATGGACAAAATCCTACCAATACCACTCATGTAGTTGTACTAATAGTTAAGTAGAGCGTGGTTCAAAAAGGACTCTACAGCTGCGACCTTCTCCACAGTCTTGTCCTCTTGTTTTGTGACTCTCAAAATGTTTTCCTCCTCCTACAGGTCTGACATGTTCGCTGGAGGTGGCTTTCATCCTGGACAGTTCAGAAAGTGCGAAAATATTCCTGTTTGAGAAGCAGAAGGCCTTCGTGTTGAGCTTCAGCACCCGCCTCGCTATGCTGCAGGTGGCCGGCTGGACGATGAAGGTGCGAATGGCTGCCCTTCAGTACAGCAGCTCTGTGTCCATAGAGCACCGGTTCTCAGACTGGAAAGACCTGGATTCATTTCACAGTCGAGTCAGCACCATGAACTACATCGGCCATGGCACCTACACCACCTACGCCATCACTAACGCCTCGCAGCTGCTGGTGCAGGAGACGCCGGAGGATAGCGTCAGGGTCGCGGTGCTGATGACTGACGGCGTCGACCATCCCCGTAACCCTGACGTGATTGCAGCTGCAGCCGAGGCCAAAGGTCACGGCATAAAGTTCTTCGCTGTAGGTTTATCAGACATCGCCCAGCAGAGTCAAAATAACGCCAAGCTCCGCGCCATCGCCAGCACGCCTGCTCAGCAGTTTGTCCAGAGTCTTCTTAATCCTCAGCTGGAGGAGAAGCTGCTCAAAGAGATGGTGAGTGCTGGCTTCAGGTGAGACGACCTCAGTTAAGATGGCTCCTGTGTTGATATGAAAAACGACAGGCACAGAGTCTGTTTTTCATCTTCAAAGTGTCTTTTAAAGCAAAAACTGTCACAAACTTCTACAAACACATCAGTTAGTGCATTTTGTGCCGCGGGTAAACAAATCGAATGTAGTATGCCTGTAAATAATGGACGTAACTGTTAAAGGTCCTGTGTGTGGGTGACTCCCAGTGGTGGCAGCAAAAAAGAACACAGGGATAGACCCTGAATCCAACCCAAGACAGTGACTACCTTTATATGCACAAAATTTTCTGGTTTTTGATTCCAACAAAGACAATATCCCTACTAAGCTGTTTACTTCACGGGTGGAAAAATATTACATACGTTTTGACGAATGTACTAAGTATAATTTATGCTTTTTTTGCTGCCTTGAAGTCTACTCAAGTATTACTCAAGTGGGCCTTGAGTACCACTTGAGTAATACTTGAGAATACTTAAAGTGCAAATATGCTAAATTGGCACAAGTTTTTACAAACGTTAAGAGTACTGAAGTACACCAGTGAAAAAAAGGATTCATGAGTGTTCAAAACACACATGCAGTACAATTGTATTATATCAACAATGTGGTGGAAAAATACTTAAATAAAAAGAAAAAAGAAGTTTACTTTTCAGAAGTACACTTTATTATTAGTAAAAGCATTTGTAATTTAGTACACTTTTCTTTTAGCACACTGAAGTACAATTCATAATACACTTACTATAAAGTACACTTTTTATAAATGCTCTGAAATACCACTTTAAGTATTGCAGGATTAGTATATTAATTTTTAATACATTTAAGTAGAACTTCATGACTCCTATTTAGAAGAACACTTTTTAAACGTATATGTCAAATATACTTTAAATTAAGCTCCAAAAGTGACTTTTCTATGCTTACATTAGATTTCTAATATACTAAAGTATACTACTGTTTGACCTGGGTACTTCCACCTCTTCTGACCCTTCAAATGAAACAGGAAAAAGGATTTTTTGGTTGCTACAAATCATTTTTAGCATTTCATAACAACTGAATAGTTGGAACCAAACATAGCGTTGTTTTAAAGAGTCACTAGCCAAAAAGGTTGGGGACCACTGTGGCAGACTGACAGCTTGAAGATGCTCCAGTGATTCTCAACCAGTGATGCTCCAGTGTTTGCAGCCTTTAGTCACAACCAAACATCTCTGCTACACCGTTTAATTTCACCGATTCTCTTCCACTCTTTGGCTGAAGGTGCAAAACTCCCCGACATCAGCAGCTGCTGTGTCTGCTTGGATCGAAACTTTGCGTTCTTCTTGGCGCTCCACAGGGCTGAGAGGCACTGATGATCTGCTGCACATCCAGCAGCCCATCACAGTGACAGCAGCATGCAGCTTCTCCACCAGGGGGTTGGTACACCCCCCCCCTTTCTGCCCTCACGGCGGGTTCACATCTCAGTGACAGAGTTGTGTCTGCATGAGGGGGCTTTCCCGCCTGCTTTGCATTTTCCACTCGCACAGAAATGTCGGGGTCAGGGTCTGTCTGAGAGAGTGGTGTGGCTTGTTCTGCTTCCAGAAATGTGGGATATTATTCATTCACATTTATAGCTTGCAAGAAAGACACTATATATCAAAATAGCATTGAGGGAAGACAAATCCTAACACGAATGTTTCACTGAAACTAACAAACAGATCCTTCCTGCGGTCATAAACCTGTAACTGACCTGCTGTTTATGTGTTTTGTCTTTGTGTTTTGCATCCAGGGTGCAGTCGCCTTTGAAGGGGTGAGTCTTTCAATGTAATCCAGCATTTTCCTCCTATAATTAGCTATTGCAAATGGTAGCATTGACCTTGTATTTGTCTCCCTGTCAGTGTCCACAGGCTCAAGTGTGTTTGTGTGAAAGAGGAGAGAGGGGCCCTCAAGGAAGTCCAGTGAGTATTAAGAAATAAATCAAATACTGTCTGCAGAATTGAGTCTCATTCAAAAATCTGTCTGGGTTAAGTTGTATTTCTTCATCACAAATGCACATAGCAACATCTTGTCTTTTAGCATCTAGCCGAGAGTTAACTATTCCTAATTCCAGGGTAGAAAAGGGGACCCGGGCTTCAGAGGACCACCTGGTTCAAAAGGAGCGAGGGTGAGTCTGAACACATGAAGCTGTTGAACTATTCAGTGTCTGATTTTCTGCAGCTCATTCTAAGTTTGTCTCTTTATATCAGGGAGAGCCCGGTGTGAACGGTCGACCTGGAAATGATGGTCCAGAGGTAAAAATCAATCCTCGTTAACATGCGTCTGATTCGATGATGCAGGTGTGACTGAACTGTTTCACCTTTTACAGGGCCGGCCAGGTTATAAGGGCAACAAGGTGGGTAGCATTTAGCTTTAGCAACATGCTTATAAGTTGGTCTATCCAAGTCCTCAGAGGGTATAATCTCATGTTTGCTTTTCCAGGGCGAGAGAGGAGACTGTGGCACACCTGGTGAAAAGGGTGACACTGTATGAACATTATCAACGACATTATCTTAATCAATACAACAGATTTTGTCCTCATAATGAATTGAATGTCATTTTGCAGGGACCTGAGGGGCCTCCAGGCCAGCGAGGGCTGAAAGGAGAACAGGTACGGACGGACGTTAGAATTAAAATAATGAGTGACTGTTTTTAGCCATGCTAGCAGCACATGGGTTAGCTTAGCAAGATCTCGAAATCATGTGAGATGACACAAGACTGCATGAGCCGAGAATCCACCTCGCCGGGCTATGAGTCACACGCTTGTGGCCGAACCAACCATGTGGTGCCACCATCAGGTCAAATTTTTAATTTGTCAAATACTTTGATTTATGAGAAAATGCCTGCATAAGTAACGGCGCTCATCAGCCTGAGCTGCACTTTGTGTTTGGTGCTAATTAACAACTGTTAGCGTGCTGTAAATTAACATTGTACTTGCTAAACACCAGAATGCTAGCATTGTCCGAGTGAGCGTATTAGCATCCTGAGGTTAGCATTTAGCTTGAAGTACCTTTGTGTCTAAGCACAACCTCACAGAGTCAAAAACATGACTGGTTAAAAGATTTAACTTTGATAAACTTTCACACAGTTTTTATCGACTAACCATTTTATTAATTTAACCACTTCATCGTTTGTCATTCCAGAAGTAATTTCAGAAGTAATGTCATGATTTTTAATTGCTATGATTAAATTTAGTCCCTCATCCTGCTGTTCATATTGATACACAGACATCATGTTAGGTCGACATCAGACAGTCCATTCACTCTCCAATATGAAAAATGGAAGTGGAATTTGTCTGTTATTCATCTCTGCACTAATGGAATGTGAATATTGGATTATGGGTAATCCTGATACTAATGTGGCTATCCAAAGCAGTGAATCCAGGCTTGCAGGATATTATTCTTTTGCAGGAACAGACTTTGTGTGGTGGGATTAGTGCAGGGACCTGGCCGCCCAGCACCACTCTTCCTCCTCTGTGCTACTGGCACAGTGTCAGTATAACCTTGTTATTTTGTGAACTCGGCCTGAGAATCGAAAGACATGAAAGCCGAGAATGTTCATTTTAATCCTGTTGTATTTTTCGTTCAGTCGGTTTTGACCTGTAGTTTGGTCATACAACATGTGGCCTTCGTTCATACATGATCGTTTTGTGCAGCTGGATTTGAAATTTTTACCCCCAAATAAAAAATTGTTTAAGCAAAAACAGACATTGCAAAATATATTTTATGCTGCACTGATGGACTGTGTAAGAGTTTAAATTTGTTTTGCAGGGTGCCATAGGACTACCGGGAGACATGGGTGCTGAGGGCCCACCAGGACCGAAAGTAAGACCTCAAGATGTGTTTCAACTCTGTCTTCTGTCATTTCTGTTCTGAAAGTTTCCAGCAGCAACAGTTTGATTAGCTCAACTTAAGTTGTAGCCGCAAGTCATATCACATGCATAATGTCACATTTGCTAAGATTTCAACATTTCTAACTCTGACGCCCCCTGGTGGTTGCAGAAAGAACATACAGCCTCAGAAAAACTACACAACCACAGCACTAAAGAATAAGACAAAATATTTCATTTACATCTATCTGAGTCACATTACTCATTTGTATTTTACACAACATCTAGCTAGCAAGCTAACGTAGCCTCGGCCTCTTTAAATAAGCAGCAGAGACACTGATCTACCTGTATACGGGGATATAACCTGAATTTGAAGATAAAGTCGTAATATTTCAAGAATGAAGTCATGATTAATGCTCAGTTATTCTTAATTTTTTCCTGTAAATTCTTAAGTTTCTCAAAATATCACAAATTTTACAGCAAACCTATCACACATTTTGCATTTGCACTGATCACGGCCTGTTTTGTACCAAATTCTGATTCGCCCGCCTGCTTTTTGAGTTATTTTTAATGTTCTGTTGTCATAAAAATATAAAAGTCCTTCACATCAGATAGATATTAAAAGAGCAGATAGACATTGTGTCTGTGCAGCATCTCCACTGGTTTCCTGGGGATACCAACCAGTCATGGCTTTTGTTTACCAAGAAATAGTCAGAGCATTTCCCAAAATACTGAACTGTATCTGAAGTTTAAAGAGCTCCATCCATCAACATCCCAAAGGTACAGATCGTTCTCTTTTTAAATTAGCTATTTAAGATCATGTCGAAATGTAGGGTCATTCGTCCTCAGAACAGAGCAATAGATTCACATTCATTCACACTCCACAGACACATTCCCACACAACATTTGTGTTGTCAGATAGCAGTTTTGGCGAAAAGCAACTTAAGAACGACCTTTAAAATGTGGGCCAAAGCCTAATTAGATGCTGGTTCCTCCATCACCATAGAGCTTTCACAATGACGTCTTTATACAGATGAAATGTAATGTGATTTATGGCACATTCAGGAAAAGTTCAGTCATTAATAGCAGAGGGCTGGTATTTATTTCCTAAATGCCATAAAGAGTTGAATTAAGACTGTAGGTCACTGGGCTTGGCTGATGGAGAGCATGACATGTTTGTATTTAAAGAGACGGGGGAGCGCAGTTTATTTAATACTCAATAAAAATAGACTGCAGTAAAAATCCCACAAACAAGACAGAAGATGAAGGTCCCTGCTGCAGACCATGTTTCACATTAAACCTCTCAGGATGCAAATGACGATGCAAACTGCACTGACTTTCCAAACAGGCTGTTAGCGGTTTATATTTGAAGACAACTTAAGGGTAGAGTCATCAGCAAATGTGTAGAGGTGACTTTATGCATCTGAATTAGATTTAAATAGTCCCTCATTTTAGTGGATGCAGGTTCAGTTATGAGGCCGTACATGACTGATTCTTACTCATTTAAAATAGATAATCTAAAATAAGATGGCATCTTCTACATCTTACGGATAAAAAGGGAGGACGACCACATACATTTAGTCACTATCTCTCATTTCATTTCACATTTTATTAACCTCTTTACAGTTTGAGTCACATGACATGCAAACCTCTGAACTTGTGTACTCACCACAGGGAGACAGGGGACCCAGCGGCACCTCCGGACCACCAGGGGACATTGGTATCGGGTTCCCAGGAGCTAAGGTGAGGTAGACTGTCATCTAATCCTCCTCAAATAAAATATATGCCTAATTGTATTCTGTAGCCTTTTGTAGAGTAATAAATATGATCTTTAGCTGTTTATGCTCTATTGTCCCTCTCATCGGTTCATTTGAAGCCACAGCGTAAAATTACCTCCTTGATTAAGTTGTTTTCTCTGATAGTGAGAAAACAAGATATAAACAGAGATATTACAGATGTCATCACACTTTCATGAATTTACTGGAAAATGTTGAAGTTGTGACGGCTGCTCTGATGCTTACAGGGTGAAAAAGGCATTCAAGGTAGACCAGGTCCCACAGGTCCTGTTGGGATCGGAGAACCAGGACTACCAGTGAGTATGAAACATGCTCTTATACTGGTGTTGAATACTTTAAAGTCCAGTTGATTCATGATATTGTCCTGAAAGTATAAACGCACACTTCTTTCAGCGGGCAGGTGACCTCGATTAAAGTGTCCTGTTAAAACAATAAATGAGCAGAAGTACTCAAATACACTCTTTTTATCTGTTTGCTGAAATTGAGATCTTTGTCAGATTGTCAGGAGCTGAAAATTAAAGATCTGCACAGAAACCTTCTGTGTGCTTTCAGAAAAATCTAAATCTCACATGACAGATCATTTTTTCCTTCACCTCCATCTGCTGTCCCTCTGGTTATTGTGCACTACAAACTGGCCAAGTTGTCAAACATGAGCCTGTTCTGTGCACTTCATTCACATCCAGTTCCAGGAGTCCTGAGACCTGAAGCTCTCAACAGTTTTCAGGCCCCTGCTGCCACCTGGAGCTCACTTTCATTCTGTCCCCTGTAGAATCACACTGTCTTTTAGCTGCCTCCTTAGTTTTCTATGTTACACTGAAGCCACCATGTAGATTTTAATTAAAACTTGTGCGTTTGTTCCAGGGTCCCCCAGGACCACCCGGTGCTCAAGGAAACCCCGGACCACCTGGAGAGGGGTTTCCAGGGCCGAAGGTGAGTCAAGCTTTTAACCGTCTGTTGGCTGAAGGAGCGCTTCTCAATAATGTGTGACAGTAAATGAAGTCTATCCTGATCTGACAGATGTTCATATCAACATTTGAAATCTCTGTTATTCTTAAACGGCTGGAAAAGAGTACAGTACTTCAGTACTTCTTTTGGTAATAAAACAATACTGTGTATTTGTCCTTTCACTTGCATTTTCTATTATGTTTTTTTCTGGTGTTATTATTTTCTTATTGTTTGTGTTTTGTATTGTTCTGTATGTATTTGTATAAAAGCCCTTCTAGAGACAGGAGCTGCCAGTAGCTGAGTCTATAAATGCTGTGGTATGTGGCATTGGTCCATGTTATGTACTTACTGCTGTTAAAATAAATATTAAGTCAATATTCACATAGAGTAGAATGGTCGAAATAGAAAGCAGCAGTCTGGATACTGGAGATAACGGAGCTGTTTCCTTTGAGCCAACGCCAAACAGCTGTTATGTTTGCTTGCTGTGTCATCAAAACGTCTCAACAGTAATTTCTACTCTCTGTTCTGCTTTCCTGCCAAACATTTGGAGTGAAAAGAAAAATTAATTTTGGAAAATTGCGCTATAAATCACTGGTCATGCTGTTTAGAAATGACAAAATGCTTATTAAAAATGTAGGATCCCTAATTATTAATAGTTTTTCTGAATTTGACTGATGCAAGTCAGTCAATTAAGGGGACTTTGGACGCTTGTACCATTCTGCATCTTAACAGTACAGTACAGTTTAGTACAGTACAGTACAGTACAGTACAGTCCTTAAGGTGTTTGCTTTTGGCCCAGGGCCCTCTGTTACATTTCAGTTTTTGCCCTGAACCCTGAAAACTGCCACTGAGTTACTCTCCTGTCCCTGTTGCATTTTGCATGTAGTGGAGAAAAACTTTGGGCTTTTGATAATGTTCACTGTAAATTACAAACAAACAGTGATGTCCGTCTCACTTCGCACCTTCGTTTTAGGGTGATCGAGGATACGAGGGTCCCAGGGGCAATCGTGGACTTCCTGGTGTTGGGGTCAAAGGTGACAAGGTAAGCAGACTTGAAGAAAATGTCTTCTCATACAGCCACATTTACTAAATCCCATGTCTCATACGCTCTGATACAGACCTGAATCTTGAAATCTTTTCTCAGGGCAGTCAGGGCCCGCCTGGGATTTCAGGTCCAGTTGGTGCTCCTGGTTTAGGACTTCAAGGAGAAAAGGTAAAAAACTTCCTCAGCTCAAACTGAAGGGAAGAGACTTTCTAACCAACCAGATCAGGTTAGAGTTACCAGCATCTCGCAGCTGCTCTCGTTTGATTTGTTGATTTCAACTTAATCTTCGGTCTCACAGGGCGATCTGGGCCCAGTCGGACCTGCAGGCCCCAGAGGACTTCCAGGTATTGGAATAACAGGACCAAAGGTAAGACAGGATGTTTGTGATTGACAGTTGATTCTCTGATTGCATCTAAGTTGTTCTGCACGTCTGTGAATCAGAGCTGATGACGGTGGATGTTTATCATCTGAGACACATTTATGTCATTTTCAGTTCTGGTTCATTTAAAGTTTATTTCATAGATTCTCTCACAGCATTTTTCTCTCAAAAAGAAGAAAAGAACAGAACATAAATACATGTCAAAAATAAAAATTGCTGAGCCTTTTGTGAAAATGAAGCTTCATATTTGTGACCTGAACATTGACATCTTGAAGTTCAGGGATGAGCGATACAGATGGGTAGAGGTTTTTCATGGGAAAACACTGACTCCATCTGTATGATTGTTGTCTTTAGGGGAATCAGGGACTCCCAGGTGAAGCTGGACTGCCAGGTGAAAGAGGTGTGGGCGAACCAGGACCCAAAGTAAGTCTGCTGTTCCCCTTTAATCGCTATTCTACTGCTCACAGTACATTTCAGCACAGTATAGTTCAATTTAAAGAAATAGTTTGACACTGATAAATATGCTTATTTGCTTTCTTTGCGAAAAGTGCGATGAGATAATTGACACCACTCCATACGATAAAAATGAAGCTAGAGCCAGCAGATGCAGAAATCATTGACTTCATGAGAAGCTGTAAGAAGGTTAAAGGTCAGAGCTACTATCTGAACAGTCACATGATCAGGGGCGGGGCTTGCGGACAGGCAGTTGCTTGGAGCCCCCGGCCACTTATTTACAACAACGGTTATTGATAGGCCTGGGCTTTCAGGGACCTCTGTTGGTCCCTGGACCTCACTTTGGGAACCACTAATCTACTTTTTCAGTATTCATCTCAAATGTTCCAGAAATTGTGCATTTATGTGTGCAAAAACCAAATTTTTTTGGCGTGCACGGGTGGGGTGGGGACCCCAGGGATTTCTTGCTTGGAGCCCCGAGAGACCCTAGCAATGCCACTGCACATGATCCCTTCACTCCCCATCAAACTGCACCCCAGCATGTTATTTTCTTTTCTCAGGGTGACCCGGGGTCTGAGGGGTTACCAGGGATACCAGGTCAGGCAGGAGAGGACGGAGCCCCGGGACAAAAGGTAGCATCATAACCAAACCTGTTTTCTCTTTTTCAGTCTGTTTCTATATTTCTTACCTGTCTGCTGTTTCATTGGCTGTTTTCAAATGATGGCAGGGTGACATTGGGTTACCGGGGTTGAGGGGACCTGACGGGGCTCCTGGTAAAGGTGCACCTGGAGAGAGGGTAACGGACATTTTTCACCATTCAAAGATCATCCATGAACGTACTTTAATATGTGACTTTCTAGATCATCTTCACTCGGTCATCTAAAGCTAAACCTGAGAGGATTGTTTGGGAGAATATGAGCAGCAGTGTTGTGTTATTTTTGCAGGGGGACAAAGGGGACAGGGGGACCAGAGGCCAGCCAGGTCCAGTCGGTCCTGTGGGACCAATGGGGGCAAAGGTATGTATGTCCACAACAGAAGCATTTTATATGAAAAACAACTTAAATGATTATCTCTAGATCTTAACAGTGGAGTAAAATGTTGTTTGCCTTAAGCACCGCCTTACCTTCCATCCTCTTCAGGTGACGCCACCAAAGCTGGTGGACCTGCAAACAAGCAAGAGGATGAAGAGAATTTATTTACTTAATTTACAATATCAGGGCTGTAACTAAAAATAATGTTAATTATTGATTTGTTTATTGATTTTTTATTAGTGTTTGACAAATAAACAAAGACAAAGCAGACAAGAAACAAACTGACAATACAAATTACACCATGATCAGAAGACAGACAGCAACCATGAACTGCTTTTACATGAAAAAATATCAAAAATACAGATTATTTTCTTGATTAATCGTTTTGATTTAAAATAAACCTAAAATTGTGAAAAAAGTGAACCTGTCTGTCTCCTTGTTGCCTTGATAGTCTTTGTCTGATCAGTGTTTTCTCTTCCAGGGGGAACCAGGAAGTTTTGGGCCACCAGGTAAAACTGGACCATCAGGGAAGGGTATACCTGGTGCCAAGGTAAGCCCATGTGGTGTGAACCTCAGCTGCTGTAGCAGTCAACAGCTACAAGGCTGGTTCATTGTTCTGCTTGTGTTTGTTGTCAGGGAGAACCAGGTCCACGAGGTGCACCTGGAGCTGTGGGGGAGTCAGGGATGGGTTTACCTGGACCCAAGGTGGGTTCATCTCAGTTTTACCCTTCACTGATCCTCCCATGAAACACACAATAAAAGTGGCCTGTTTTGGTTTGTAGGGGGACAGAGGGTCACCAGGCCCTGCTGGGCCGCCTGGACTGAAAGGTGAAGGTTACTCCGGCCCTCCAGTGAGTATCAACCCACATCACAGCCTCATTTATCTCTTTACCTTTCCCAGTAACCACACTCAGCTCTGTGTGTTATCGTTTCCCATTGTCTCTTCCAGGGACTTCCAGGGCCTCCAGGTCTGACAGGAGAAACCGGACCAGACGGCATCGGTTTACCTGGACCAAAAGTAAAAGTTCATCCAGGGAAAAACACAAGACAAGATGTTCTTACTTGCAGTGGGGCTGTTTTTGTTTGTTTTTCCCGGGATATGTTTGTGTGTTACTATTCTATCAGCAGCAGCTCTCACCGTAAGTTTCAGGATGTAACGTGAGGAGAAAATAATTTGGGTTGAACTCGCAGCACAGCCTGAGTCACAGTGTTTCAGGTGTTTTTTCTTGCTGTGCTGATTGTTGGAGATGTTTTACGAGCCTGATACTTCCTCTTTGTTTTTAGTTATTGTGCCTTTTTTCTTTCTGAGATTAGGTTACTGATTACTGACAGATACACATAAATATTTTATAACTGACAAGCTGTTTCCTGTTCAGGGAGACAGAGGCTTGCCTGGACCGGCTGGACCTGCTGGACCACCAGGGATTGGCCTCCTTGGTTCTAAGGTAATCTGTTCAAACCAATGGCTTGTACGTGATTTTTAAAAGCTGTAAATACATTCCCCGTGAATGCTTTTAAATTCATGTAAGTGTCCAGAAATGCACAGTTTTCTTTTCCTGCAGGGTTCAGTTGGCCGAACAGGACCACCTGGTCCATCGGGACTGCCTGGGGAGGGCATCCAAGGACAAAAGGTACCACAAATAAAAAGAGTATAACATTTAAAAGAGTATAACAATAAATCTCTGTTAAGACAGAAACTTTCTAGTGGCTCATCTTCTTGTATAAGTTCACACTGACATGGTCTGCGCTCCATGTTTCCAGGGTGAGCCTGGATTTCAGGGGATCCCCGGCCCCAGAGGTCCTCCTGGACAAGGTCTGCAGGGGGACAAGGTAACGATGAAATATGAGTGAGAGTAAACCAGATAGATAAACTGCATGACATTAAAACAAAATATGTAATGATGGCTTCAAAGTGAAGTCTCTCTGGTCTGTGAACATGTGATCTAAAAGGATTCCTGTTCTTGATGCGGTACCCTCTTTTTATCACTGATAAGACGAGTGTTTCTTCCCTCTCGCAGGGGGATCGAGGGTTCAGAGGTGAAAAAGGCAAAAAGGGAGAAAGAGGAGAACCTGGGGAGGCAGGAGCCATCGGACCTTTGGTACTGGAGTTTGTTTTTAGAATGATTTAAGTAGAAATCTCATGTGTGAGCAGCTAACAAACGCGGATTTCTTTCAAATTACAGGGCAGAGTGGGACAAAAGGGAGAGCCTGGACTTACAGTAAGTATCACTCGTTAACAATAATGGACAATGGTGTGTGTTTTCATTGTTTAATCCCTGTTCTGCAGCACATTGGAGGTTTACATGCTGCCTTTCAGCTTTAATTTGAAGGTGTTCACATCCAAATCAGATGAACAGAGCAGCAGTTGTAGCTCCTTTTTATTTGTAATCCCCACCTTTAGGGAAAGAAGTTAATTGGAGTGGTTGACTTCATCAGACTTTCAGGTTTAAGGGTGTATGAAGGTGTTCACATTCGTTTTGGGTGTGCAGATATTTTGGCCAGAGACCTCCTGCACCCTAAAATTGGAGGAATTTGTATAAAAAGGGCTCGATGTTGTGGACTGGTCAACTGATTTGGACTTAGATTTAAGTTCACCCTCATTATCACTGATTCATTTCTGGACTACGATAACATGTAAACATGTAAACTTTGTACAAACCCTATTTAAGATCTTCTCCTGATTTTAAGAAGCCTGGAATACTCTGATAGAAACCAGGATACTGGGGCGTGTAAACACCTGATCCAGGTTTCTGAAGAGTCATTGGATGCTGTTACAATCATGTGTGCATGGAGATGAATAACCAGATTTACATGTTGTGTATCCTGAAAATGATCTAAAACCAGGATAGATGTACGTATGTACGTATTCACACATCTGTTCTAAAAGTGATGCACTTTCTATCTTTCGCAGAGGGAAGAAATCATCAAAATAGTGAGATCCATCTGTAGTAAGTGACGAGAAACTTGAAACTTACCCTCTGAATTCTTGTTAGTCCTTGATGTCAATAATCTGGGCCCGTCTCTCCATCTGTTTCGTTAGGTTGTGGAGTGACATGTCGCCAAACCCCCCTGGAGCTTGTGTTTGTGATCGACAGCTCTGAGAGCGTCGGCCCCGACAACTTCAACGTGATCAAAGACTTTGTGAACAGTTTGATTGACCGGGCGTCAGTCAGCCGGGACACCACCCGAGTGGGGGTGGTCCTTTACAGCCACATCAACATGGTGGTGGTCAGCCTCAGACAAGAAGCCACTCGTGACGAGATCAAGTCTGCAGTGCGTTCAATGACCTACCTGGGCGAGGGTACGTTCACGGGCAGCGCAATCCAACAGGCCAACCAGGTGTTCAAAGCGGCGCGGGTGGGTGTGAGGAAGGTGGCCATCATCATCACGGACGGGCAGGCCGACAAAAGAGACGTGATCAGTCTGGAGAGCGCCGTGTCAGAAGCTCGAGGAAGTAACATCGAGATGTTTGTGATCGGCGTGGTGAATGAGAGCGATCCTCTGTACGAGGAGTTCAAGAAGGAGCTCAATCTCATGGCCACCGACCCCGACAGCGACCACTTGTACCTGATCGATGACTTCAAAACCCTTCCAGGTGAGTGCTCCTGTGATCACATGACACGACTACATATTAAAGGGTTAGTTCACCCAAATTAGAACAAACACTTTCCTGCTTATTACTCGTGGTATCATGCAGATGGGTTTGTTTTATTTTGAAATATCAACAGTGGTGTCAAGTAACAAAATACGTTTACTCAAGTACAGTACTTAAGTGCCTTTTTCAGGTACTTGTACTTCACTTGAGTAATTCCATTTTCGAATACTGCATTTCAGAAGCAAATATTGTATTTTTTACTGCTACTGCATAGTTACTTTGCAGATTGAGATTATTAAACCAAAATATAATCAATGAATAAATTATAATGTATCATTATATATTACCCTGCAGTATAAAGAGTAGTTACTAAAGCAACAACTAAAGTTATAAATTTCTGTATAATGACTACTTTTGGTAAAAACTAGATTTAGGTTCAGGAAACAATTTCTTCTGCTGACACTTGGTGGCAACAAAGAGCAACAGTCTGGATAAGATGCTGCACTGCTTCATCCTCCGCACACTCCAGACTTAAATAACGATAAAAACTCATATCTTAGATGTCTTCTGAAACTCTTGCTCTTGAGCTTGACACCCCAATGTGCTCAAATTAGATCTGTGGCTGTTCTGCTTCATTAAAGTGAAGTCAGAGAGCACTCTGTAGACATGCACTGGTGCTCAGACACGAGAGACTAAACTACACTGAGCAGTATATAACTGTGTATTTGCTGTTCTTGCAGCTCTGGAGAGGAAACTGCTGAGTCGTATTTGTGAGGACGGAGAGAGACATTTGTTCAGCTCCATCCCGAACTCCAGACTGCCTCCAGGAATCCCAGAGGTCTCCGGTAATGTTCGAGAACCTCCCTACAGGACCGATACAGACACACCGACCTTCACAGGAGACTTCAGGAGAGTTCAGATGGTGGTGAGGAGAACAAATCAGTCACTTTTCGACCTCTTGTTGTCAACGTAGGCTGTGTTACAACGGTTTAACGTATCACCGAGGGTATCGTAAAATAAATCAAAACCTTGTGGCTTAAATCTTTGGATGGTCTCTTGGTAGGTCCACCACTGTGGTCCAGACTGAAAAACCTCAACAAGTTTTGGATGGATTGCCATGAAATGTGACAATGATATTCATGGTCTCCAGATGATCAATCCCAATGACCTCAGTGACCCCCTGACACTTCCTCTGGCACCATGAGCAAGTCAAATGCTTCATTAATCTGATCAAATATCTCAACATCTACTAGAAGGATTGACACAAAAACGGTGCAGATATTCATTGTTCCCAGAGGACGAATCAAAAAAACAGCCAATATATTTCAGCACTGAAGTTCATTCACCACCTTTGAGACCAGTTTGTGTGAGAAAATAAGTTTTCTCACTTGCTTTCATAGCGTGTAGTAAATGAAGCTGGTTCTGGTTGTATAACTCACCCTTTGTGTAATATTACCTGGATCAATAAGGCACAGGAGATGAAATCGTCCTCTGCTCTGTTACAGCCCGGCCCTCCAGCGTCACACCTGGACAGAGAAGCCATCACTCCACAGAGACCCAAGACGGACGACAGATCCTCCACAGAAATTCAGAGATTTCCGCTCTTCGACAGGGAGCCCTTCAGACCTGTAACGGAGTTCCTCCCACAGTTTGACATAAAGGACCCCAACAACCACATGGTGATGACGGGAGCCATTGGGCCGGCGGGTCCCACTCTGAGGGCCCCACCTGAGGAGAAGACACCACCACTGCTGCCACCGACTCCTGTACTGCTGCCCTCAGACAACAACGAATCAGGTAACTGTTTGCAGAAAAGACTGTAGGATGAAGACATGACTGGTTGAAATGTTAGAAATTTTATCTGAAACCTGAAGGTAAACGTTTAAAACAGGCAAACAAAAAGAAAAAAACAAAAAAATACATAAACAACCAATCACCAATCAGCCAAAGTTTAAGACAAAGTTTGATATTTTGGGAAATACATTTGCTTTCATCCAGACCTGTGGCTAAATAGGAAGTCACGGGCAGGAGCTAGTTAGCTTAGCTTAGCATATTAACTATTTTTACTCCTAACAGATAACATGAAACAATTAAATCTTAATTTCCACTCACATGGTTTCTGCAGCAGCGATTCAATCAGCCTCTCACAGATTTGGTGTTAGCCATGCTAGCAGCGTAGCTCCTGGGAAGGCAGTGTTGCTCTGTTTGGTTCGGTCCAGACTGAAATATCTCAACATCTGCTTGAATGATTGACATGTTTTTGTGCAGACATTCATGGTCCTCAGAGGACAAATCCCACTGACTTTGTTGACACTGATTTCCTCTAGCTCTGCCATGACATTCTGTGGTTTTGAGTGAACTTCTGTTACTGTGCATTGTGTTTAGTGCTAATTAGCTAATGTTAGCATGCTAACACACTAAACTCAGATGGTGAATATAGTAAATGTCATACATGCTCAACATTAGCTTGTTAGCATGCTAAAGTTCGTACAGCCTCACAGAGCCAGTAGCTAGCATAAACCCATAAGCTTGACAAGTTTTTCGTTGTCGTTAGCAGAGCGCTGTGGCCACCTCCTGGATCCTGGTCCTTGCCGGGACTACGTGGTGAAGTGGTACTATGATTCCGCAGCTAATTCCTGCGCTCAGTTCTGGTTTGGAGGCTGTCTAGGAAACACCAACCAGTTCGAGACTGAGAAGAGTTGCAGAGAAACCTGCGTCAAGGTCTAACATGCACATGCCTGTAGACACGAACAAACATATGTAAATGCTCAGAAAAAATTTTGCTGTGACTTCGCGCCATGAAGTTCACATCAACTTCAGCGCCTTAGTATTTTACTTGTAGCTACTTTGACCCGAACAGGGCAGATGAACAGCAAATATTACGAAACAGGCATCATTAAGCCAAATTAGCCTAAAACAGAGTTTAAGGTTTTAAATTGTTCAGTAGGTTAAGTACTATTAAATATGTTTTTTTTTTTTCCTGTTGGCCAAAATTATTTGTGTATTAATTGTGTTAATCAAGCCAGGCTAATGCAGAGAAAACGATGTCAGTGATGTTACTTATACTGCTGAACAGTTCTGTAAAAAATAAAGCAAACTGTGTAACCACTAACCTTTCCTTTTAGAAAAAGTAACCCTTTTTGTATGATGCAACGGTGTATTTTTCTACTTAATGTCCTCAGTTTTTTTATGTTTATGTTTTTTAATACTGTGAAATGTCATTAAAGAAAAAAACAAAACAAATAAACTTCTAATTTCATGCATTGTAGGTCAAATGCTCTTATTGTAAGCCGCTGTAATTCATGGTAAGGCGTAGTTCTGGTTGTATTTGGCCATGTCCTTGAAAAATGTAATGAGCTTCAGCAGAGGAAATTGCTGGTGTTGGAGTTACATTTGCAATGTCTGCTTGATATTTTTGCACATCTGCAGTTACTGACACATCCTCAGTAATCAAAGCAGCTCAGCGGTAAAAAGCCGGTGAGATCTTCTGGTGTTGAAGTTAAGAGGAAGATGACTCACTGAGAAACACTTTCTTCACCCCAAAGTTTCAAGTCTGACATGATTACATGTAATTAGTGAGAAGAGGCTGCTCTCAGAGTGGAGTACCTATTTAGCTGTAAGGCTCCTTGTTGACTTCAGGGCAACATCTTGAGAAAAATGCAAATGGCTGGTCATGCTGGGTGAGCACGGCAGCTGATGTTTTGGATCAGCGCTGGTTATCTGTTACCTTCTGTCTGTACAACTTCATGATACAGGCACAAGAGTAATGAATACAACCAGAGAAAGCAGTAGGAAAATAGAAATTTAATCTTTGGCTTGATTGTACATTCATTAACAAATTCAGTCACATCAATATTCAACTTGTAGAATTCCACAGAGTGGAATCATTTGTAAAAGATGAGAAAAGAGGACATGATGATGTATCCGGGGTCTTTGGACGGATTAGGATCGTGACCGTCGAACAGGCCGAAGTAGACGACAGTGTTGGATTCAGACGCGCTCATGTTCAGCTGAAAGAGCGCAGAAACAGACACAGACTTACTAAAACAGTAACACAAAGCTACCTATGACTACCCCTGAATGATTCTGCTCAACTTTAAAGACAAATTAGAGGAAACTTCTCTTAAAGTGACAAGCAAACGCTTAAATACCCGAAATCTGACACCATGTGCAGCATGTGGTGGTGTATCTGTACAGTTAAACTATGGAGGAAATCTGCTGTCAGGCTGTGCTGCACATGACTGATGAGGGCAGCTGAGAGCGCTACAGACAGGTCAAGAGTTTACATGATTACATCAAGAACCTTTATGCTCATAATTCACTTCAGAATAATGAAGAGTTCCTTAATTCTGATGGGCTTTACACAAATGCTTTACTTCAGTAAATCTTTAAACTTGTCTTCAACAACTCTGAATATGTGACTTCCATGTGTGTGCTTCTCAAAGCTATCTGAAAGCTACATATATATATAAAACTTACTGAATTTAAAAGTCACACACTCAGGAACAGCAAACACAACATTGGTATATTATATCACCTGTCACCTTGATTCCAGGGGGCAGGGCTCTATAAAGTTACATGTTTTGTTCCATCGTCTGAACGGCTTCATATCCCACCAGGAACGTTTCGTCTGTCCGACCGATTTTGTTGACTTGCTCAGATTTTGTTGATTTCAACAAATTTCCTTGATTTTTAAGTAGACTACGTAGTTACGTTTCTTTTGTGCAATACACAGTCAGAAGTGTGCCCATGGTATGTTATTTTGAAAATTGACCACATGCTCTGTGCCGTTCCTGTGTTTGACTTCCTGCCTGGCTTGATCTTCTCTGTGCAACTTGACCCATCTTCTGTCAAGTCATTGAACGCAACACAGCTGTGCACTCATTCAGCAGACTGACACACAGCAACATGAGCATGAATTAACATTAAGAATTCATTTGAAGTTGTGTTTTTAATTAACCTAAGTCCTCGTTCACTCCTCTTTTATCTCTGTTTTTGGTCTCCACCACCAGAAATGTAAAGCTGTTAGCAGCTAACTCTGACTGTGTCCTGTTTGGTGCTGGGTTGGTAGTGTGCAGTCAGTTTTTAGACCGTTTTCACTGCGTGAAGGTCTGTAAAACCAAAACAATGAGCTGAAAGATGCTAAATGCTCCACAGATTTGAGAGGAACTGCAAAGTCAGGTGATAATTCTTTGTCACTACCATGCAGCTGACAGTAGCTTTAAACGGCAGCTACTCTAGATGAAACAATAAGGTTTGAGGTTGATAATGCAATCAGCTGATAAAGTGTGGGGTCAAAGCACAGACCTGTTTGGTGATATCGATCCTCCAGGGGTCGACCTGCAGTCCGTCACACCAGCCGCCTCGCCCATACAGCCACGTGCCGTATTCATTTGGTACTGCACCCTTTTTCACCCACTTGGTACAGCCCAGAGGTGTTCCTGATGGGTCCCCGCCATGAACCCCAAAAACATGAAAATACGAAAATCAGAGCGAGTGTCAGTCAGCAGCTCGATGTCAATTTATCGATTAGCTGATCAACAGAAAATTAAGTGACAAGAACTTCACAGTTTACGTCATTAACTGTTTATATCCTTACAAAAAGAATATCTGCTGGGCTTTGGACTGTTGGTTGAACAAACATGACATCTGAAGATGTCAATAATTAAAAACAAGGACAACAGACTGGAGCGTCAACATGGATGAGTTGGCAGACATGAAATACATTTTACTGACACAGCGGATGATTAAACTTAAGGTTCAGCTTGAACATTAAACAGACAAGAAAAAACATTTTAACTGGAGTTTGTTCTGTCAAACACCTGCAGCAATGTTTCTTAAAAAGACATTTCTCACCTGCAGAATCGAACACGAGCGTGTTGTTAAAAACCTTGTTGAACTGGAAATGGTGGGAGGTGACACAAAACTCTCCACAGCTGTTGTCATCGCTGCCGTGGGCCGTGATGACGGCGTACAACTCCACCTGAAAACAGACACACAATTCTATACAACTTGTCGTCTTTCTGCAACCAGCGGAGTCGCCCCCTGCTGGCCGTCAGAAAGAACGCAGGTTTAAGGACGTCCACCAGGAAGCTGCGTCCACATCTTACTGTCCATGACGCTGACTCAGACAGGAAGCCGTTTACAGGGTTTAAGATCAGCTCTGTTACCTTCTTGGCTGATGCCGGGACGGAGAATGTGATTGGCTGATATCTCTTGTTGTAGTTTTTGTCGAAGGTTCCCCCGCTGTACAGTGGCATCACTCTAAAGGGGTGGAGCAGCTCAGCACCATCAGCTGTGGATTCAGAACAAACGAAAATGTTCAGTTAAACACTGTGTTTTCACATCACATCACAGAACTACTGTTGTGCACATGGCCAAATTTCATGAGAAACTGAGCTTAATAATCACTTTAATAGAACCTAAAGCACATGACACCATGTCTGGGCCTCTCATCATGCTGTTTATTCTCTGATCATAATCATACAGACTGCGTTTTTTATAAGGAAGCTGAGTCAAGATATTTCCTGGAACTAAAAGCTTTGTCTTTGCTGTGAGTGTCATTTTTATCCACATATGCTCCAGTAGCTATTTACAGACTGTTCCTTCCTGCAGAGATTCCAGCTCTCCGCCTTTGAAAAATCCTCCAGATAGAGAAAATGGGCAGAAAATGTTCTGGGATGGCGTTTATTTCAGTCGCAGCTCTCCGTCCTCACAGCGGGAGAGTTCAGGTCTGAGTGAGTTTCTCTCAACTGTTACACCTCTAACCAGCGCAGTGATGCTACCTGCTGATGGTTATATGGACATTTTCTATCCTGGTATATGGAATTTTATCTTGACACATAATGTAGATTGTTATATGGTGTATTTTCTGTAAATTACAATGAGAAACACTGAAGTATTTGGGAACAGGAAGTAAGTCAACCGTAGGCTGCGACATCAGCCACATTGTTTTTTTTTTAGCCCATACTTCTTCTTTTTAGCCAGTAGTTCTTATTTTGGCACATTGCTGCCATTAACCATATGCCGGACTAGCCACTAGCAGTTCTTGTTTGCAGTGCACCCATCGATGTACACACAGCTATCACTGGATTAGTGCAATACTGAAGAAAACTTAAAAATGTGATGTTTCTCAGGCAACTTCTGACACAAGCTCTATTTTCTATGATTTCTAAGCAGATTTATGGGTGTTTAATGATAATGTTCTGAGTTAATGATATCCTCAGATAGTGTGCGTCACAGTGAATCTAAAAACATGTGAGTATCATGTGTGTCTCGGTAAACATCATGAGTTTTCAGCTGCACGTCGAACGTAGCTTCAGTGCTATTGCAGTTCATACCTGTCCCATTGCCGATACTGAACCTCAGGTTGAGGGAGGTGATCCATGGCATCGCCCACGGCACCGTCTTCATGGTCAAGGTGCATCTGTTGCCGTCCAGCAGGGGGAGCAGAGGGGACACGTCTGTCAGCCAGCGGCCAATGCCTCTGCCAAAGTAACACATACAGTCATTTCACAAACAAAACAACAAGAAGCCTCACAGCTCAAAATGAAGCTACTTAAGTTTTAACTCTACCTGGAATAGGAGCTGGGTTATACTGAAATCAATACTCATCGTTATGTTAGAGACAATATTTTGACGTGCAAAGCATTCTTCTGTACATTTCACTGTGTGTACTTGTACTGATCATCTCACCTGCGGAAAGCAGTGATCCATCGGCCCAGCTCCGTGTTGCAGTACGGCCCGACTTGATCGCAGCAGATAAAGAGCTGCACCGTGTGGTCCCAGTGAGCGCAGGACATGTCTCTTTTGCCGGGACATGACAGGGACGCATCGAGCTCCAGCACGTTAAAGTCCGAGAGGCCTGCAGAGAGACGTAATGTATGCATGTCAGAGTCATTAAAATTGTTGGTGTACTGGCTCGAGTCCTCCTCCTGCTGCTGTAGGAGCTCACACCGACGCTTTGAAGCAAGAGTCCCTCAGATCTACATGTTGGTCAGTCCTCTCAAAGCACAGCCACACAGAAAGAGTCTGTGAAACCTGCATTAACTTCAAGTCTCTGCACATTTCTAGTTTCCCTTCTGCTGAACGCAACAGGACACCTCGTCTAAAAGCTGCAAACCTAAAGAACAACATCACTGGTCTGGAGTCAGAGGAGAGCTTTAGTGTCATGTGATCTGTGGTCTAAAAACCGTTTCAGGGCTGCATCAAAACAATAAAGATGATAATCACAGAATACTGATGAGGTTACCTGGCGGCAGGTCGACGGTGGCCACCGCTCCTTTCTCCCCCTGCATGTTGACTTTGTCAAAAACAGAAACGACCTTTGCAGGATTCTGGATTTTGCTCTGCAGATCTGCGTAGAAATCAAACCTGGAGACAGATGAAAGCAAACACAACTTTTCACACTGTTGCTTCTGTGGAGAGGCTTCGAATCACCCAACGGGTTTTCAGCCAAATACAGAAAGTCTACATTTCAATTCTGAAGAATCGATCACTTCCTGGTTCACCAGCCTGATCGCTGAGCTGTACTTTACGAGACATTCAAACACTCCTGGAAATCCCCTCCTCACTTTGCTCTCAGGGAATCCCCTCCAGCATCTGTGGTGCAGATCCATCATTGTCTCAATCAGCTTTACTGTCTGTGTAGAAGTGAATGAGGAACTCCAGGTTTAAGTTGCTCTCAATGTGCGTACACACATGCTGCATCCCAACACCCAGACATCATACTATTTAGTAGAAAAAGATTAAGTCCCAAAATATAGTATGTCACATGCAGCATGCAAAAAAAAAACAAGAACCAAAAAACCAAAATTAAACCAAGTCGAAGGCAGAGTGAGCACGAGAACAACATCAACTTCAGGGAGACATTGTTCCTGCAATATAATTTGACACTTATTTCTGATTTTCTGAGTAAATAAATAAAGTGAACTCTGGTCGAGTCTTTTATATTTCTTGCCGCAACTTCTCTTTATTTTTAATGATCTGGTCTGTTTCAGGGGAAATGTGCACTCTCTCTTTGCATCCCACTCGATGACTGCACTTCTTCTTCTGATTAAAAAAAGAGCTGCTGTTTGTAATAATGTACACTGAGTTACCAAGAGTCTAAAGAACACATTGTTTCATCCAGACTTGATTATTGTAACATCTTGTCTGCACTAAAAGTCTTTTACATGGTTCAGAATGCTGCAGGGGGTCCCTCCTCTGATGCTCTCTGAGGTTTCTTCCATTTTTTCCTTATCAAAAGGTTTTTTTTTAGGAGTTTTAAGGAGTGGGGGCTAAAGACAGAGGGTACCGCGTGCTGTGCAGATTGTAAAGCCTCTTCAGGTAAAGCTAGTCTAATGAGACAACTGAGTCATAAAGCTGCTTCTTGATAAAAGCTGTAACCTTGCAGTTACAGTCGCGTCTGTTCAGTGCGTTCTCACCACTGTGCCTGCCAGCTGACGAAGCTGAACGAGGGGTAAAGAAAGCCGCCCATCTCAGCCAGCGCCCCCTGATGGTCAATACAGAAGAAGACGCTAGGGGACGGGGAGTACTGGAAGGACACATACAGCAGCCGTCCAGACCTACAAAACAAATTCAAGCTTAAACCCTTAATTCATCAATATTTATACTTTTAAAATCTGATGCTCTGTTCTTTAGAAAGCTGAATTTCAAGGGATGTAAGAGTTTGGAAACATCATTTAAAACCCGTGATCGGACAAAGTCAGCAGCATGAACAGGCAGGAAGCAGACTGAGTTAATCTATGCACGAGGATGTTGAGCATCACAGTGATGCGATGGTCTTACTGCAGCCCCTGAGTGACCGAAGGCTCTATGTGCACCATGGAGGCTGGGATGCTCAGCGCTGTGTTGCATTCATCCCCGGCACAGTTCATGTCCTGGATCGGGTTACCAGGAAGAGCGTAGACAAGGACACCGGAGGCGTTGGATTTAGCCATGTTCTGCACCTGGAAGGAAGTACAGCACATCCAGAGTCCATGAATTCATGCTGGATTAAAGTCGACACCGCAGGTCACGATCGCCTCGAGTCACAGGAGACCTTTTCAGATTGTTTGTGTCGTTCAGCCAAACTAGCAGTGGTGAGATTCACCGCTTTGGATCAGCGTAGCAGCATAAAAGGTCATAATGTGATGAAAAAAGTGTGTACAGGATACAATCAGGGATCAACTCGCTTAGTTTCCAACATCTTTGTTAAATCTGATGTATTCATATGCTATTAGTAGAGGCCTTTATTATTTATACATGTGACCAATAACATTACATTTACATTGATTCCTCCTCTAACTGCGTCTCAACGCGCTCTCTCATCTGTCAGTGGCCGGCTGAGGTATGTCTGGACGAATCACGTTAAAGATTTACACAGAGGAGGAGGAGCAACACGTTCCACTGAACTCCTCTCCTTCAAGAGAGACGACTTGATAAGATGCATTCAGTTCATGCCGTGGCGCTCTAAAGTACGCAGGCAGCACGACTACATGAAACTCCTGAGGTGGATGTTCGGTTAAAGGAGTTAAATGTAGTGCGTGAGTTGTTGAAGGTGAGACGTGTTTCTGCATCCTGATGCACATCAACAAGAACAGACCTTGGTGAAGAAAGAGCAGTTTCCCTCTGACACCCAGGCCACAGCACCCGCCAGCGAGGGCGAAGGCTCACACCCGTCGCCTGCATCCATCAGCTGATACGACCTCTGACCCCAGCGCGTGCTGAGCCAATCGTACCTGGCGTCGAGTCTCTTGATGATCACGGGCATGTGCCACCCTGTGAGCGGAGAAGAAGGACGACTTCAATAGAAAACAACAGAATTAAATGTTTGAGCTCATCAGCTTCATTGATTCTTGTAAATTTCTGCTTATTCTGAAATCGACGCAGCAACACGTTTCAGACAGGTTGGGACAGGAGCAGCTAAAGACTGGGAAAGTGATGGAATGCTCCAAAAACACCTGTTTGGAACATTCCACAGGTAAACAGGTTCATCGGTAACAGGAAATAAAACACATGTCCGCTGCAGTTAAGAGTAGTTGGGCTGCTTCAATGAAAAAAGGTCTAATGCAGCTGAAATATTACTAATTCTACCATTGCACAGTATTTTTTGGTGACGTAGCATCACTTTCCACTAATGAACAATATACTTTACATCTGCCCACCTGTGTCTCTGCAGGTGAGTACAGGTGAGTCAGACAACTGAGTGACACACACTCTGAGCCATGACGAGAGAGATGGCGCTCTTACCCTCAGAGGTGAAAACCGCCTGGGCGAGGCGTGACGAGCAGCCCCAGTAGTTAAGCACGAGGGGGATCCAGTTACCCAGAGTGAAGACCGGCATCGGAGAGAAGTGCAGCCTGGACAGAACCTCCTTCTTACTGCAGAGACGTGCAGGAGAGACAAGAGCACAGAACTGAAGCTAAGCGTTATGGCTGCATTTATTTAGAGAGAGACGTGTCAGCAACAAGCCCTGGTTCTCAAAATGATGTAAAACGTAGTTCGTAGATTAATTCACAGTTTTAGAGCAACCTGCATTTTAGTGTTTTTGGTTAAATTACAAGTAAATTCATTGTAAACAGGCTAAAATTACAAAAATATAGAGAGTTGAATTAAGAAATGGGAAGTGTGTGTTATTCATCATCCTGAGACGGAACCAAAAACACTAAAATACACACACACACACACACACACACCTGCTGGTAGTTTCCACTTGCACTTCCTGTTTGTCAGCGCGGTGTGTCTGTTTGTTGTCCTCTTTTATCAAAATGTTCAGATTTGTTAGTTTTCATGTGTTTTATGTTGTGGTGCGCATGCTGTTGCAGATGTTCATGAGTTGTTGGAAATGATTTCCCCTCTAAACGTCTCAGATTGTGTCATTTAAATAACTGTTTGAGTTCCAAGGAGGTTAATTTAGAGCATATTTCACACAAAAAGCAAAGCTTAGAGTAAAATCAATATAGATTCAGAGCATTAAATTAAAAAAATTAAACTATCTAAACTAGTCAAAACTGCACCAGCAGGAAAATTCTGCTGATGCATCAGTATTAATAATCTAATCATATACAATATGTGTGTATCAGGCACAGAGGACAGTTAATGAATACTTCTACTTTTAATACTTCGTGTACATTCTACTCTTGTACTTTTACTTTTCATTCCAGATTTTGAATGTAGGATTTTTTTTACTTAAAATACCCCCAGTATTTTAACATTACTGCATTGCTCCTGCTTCCACTGGGCTGGGCTGCCTTTGAGCTCAGCACTTTGCCGTGAGGCAGGGGTTCCCCTCCGGTCACCTGTGCATGGCGACCCGCTGCAGCTGCTCCCGCATCCACAGAGCATCACTGACCGCAGAGTCGTCCAGGGACAGGAAGAGCACCTGGGCGCTGTCGGGCAGGTCCTGCACCAGGCTGGTCAGAGACGACTCGGAGCTCCACAGGCACTCCAGGAAGCCTGACTTGTTGGTGAAGGCGTGGATGATGAGAGGACCCCGCAGAGCACCGGGCTGGTACGTGAACTCCCCATCCAGCGTCCGGACGGTAAACGCCTCCGCCTGGTCCCCTGGCTCCGGCCCGGCGGCCGTGGAGGATTTGTGGGATCTCAGGCTGACCATGTTATCTTTGGACTCATAGGCCGCCTCATCTCCGATTAGTTTCGGTTTCCGTACAGCTGCAGTCATATGAACTGTCAAAACAACAAGGAGCCACAACATCGAGAAGTTTGAACGCAGCGAGGCCATTTCCAGCTGACGGCGAGCGACCGTGAACTCAGCACCGACAGCCGAGTCTGAGCATGGCTTTCACGGATTAAGTCTATTTTTCAGGGTCTGACTCTCTTTGAGGATCTGGTCAGGGATCCTGATCTCCGTCTTATCACTTTTGAGTAGGAGGCGGGTCGTGCTGCTGTCTACGGTGGCCTAACGGGGTCAAAAAGTCTTAAAAAACGCAAATGTGAAAGAGAGCAGTTGATAGCTCGAATACGGGATCTCAATATTTTGCCACTTTTTCCGTCATTCATTCAAATTTGTGATGAATTTAATGTTATGCGTGAAAATGTTTTGTGCAGAAATGACAGGAAATCATTATCATCTCGTTATATCACGGTGTCTATGCTGGTTAACAGCATATTTGTGTAAATGTTAAAGAAACATTTAACAACATAGTAACAACGTACTACTTTAACATTGAGAACTAAATCACCAGTTCTCGCGATACTTGACGATTTTCGCTTTAATGAATAGTTGAATGCAGTTTTTGGACAAATCTGCGTGTAGCCGTTAAACCTTTGACTGTGTATGTCTTTATTAAAGAATAACTTCCTCTTTATTTTTGGAAAGTTACAAAATATTAATGTGTGCAATCTAATTTGATGTTACTCTATGTCAAAATGAAGCCCTGTGACTCACAGAACAGGCTAATTGCCGGAGACGACCGACATCATCCACTCCGGCTGTGCGTAAAAGCCCTTTTTGCGCAAATGGAGCGTCGTGGCGCAATGGCGCATCACCGGGGAAGAAGCGCTGTTATCTGTTCTCTGTCAGCATCAAAATCACGCGGCAGTGAGGTGTTAGACTACCTGGACACACCGGTTTATTAATAGCTGTAAAACAGGCTAAAAGGATTCGGCTCTTACATTTTTACGCAGACATTTGGGGGGAGTTACGCGCAGTTTGCAGTGATGGAGCTGGTTAAACTTGTTCTAATGGTTGTGCTGCTTCTGACAAATGTTTTCTGTCAAGAAATGGATGTCAACAACTGGAGAAAAGGCATCGAAGAGGTAACATTTATCAACTTTATTCGCATTTGTGAATTTTCATTTCGTCTCATTTCCGCACCAGCGTTTCCCAAAAGATTCTGGGATGGAGATGAGAATGACCAGAAAACCGGGACCACGCCAGTACCTCGGACTCATGGGAAAGAAAGACTCTGGTCGACGTATTTGATGGCATTTCATTGATTAATACTGACTGTCTGTGTAAAACTTCTGCCTTCAGGTCTAATTTGGTTTCTCTCCTCCAAACAGCAAAATCACAGACAGCACGCAAACGTAAGTGTTATTATTCAGTTTGATTTCAGCACAAATATTTATATTCATGAAATATGAAATGATATTTAACAGATGTTTTTAATCCCAGGGCATAAATTTCAAACCTTTGTGGGTCTGATGGGCAAAAGGAGCTTTGAGGATCACTTGTTATAATGACCTTAAATATAGTGAAGGGTAATTTTGGTGGAAATCTGCCTGGTAACAGCTGATCTCATCCCCGCAGGAGCCCTGTGAGCTGCACAGAGGACTGAGAGCCTGCGTCTGCTTTCTTACTTTCCTTCATTCCAGACTGCAAGAACTTTTATTTTGGTGGGGTAATCTGTCAATATTTCATATAAAATGTCACATTTAACTGTCGAGCTCGAAGCCGCTGCCAGTGCTGAGAAACTTTAGGTCACTGGCGCCACCTAGTGTTGAAATGAAATAGTGAAAAACGGTCTACAAAAAATACAGTAATAGTTCAATATTAAGAAAGAAAGTGTAAAATGTGTCATCACAAAACGTTTTCATAATAAACCCACCTCACTCCTCACTATCATCACAGGTTTATTAAGTGACTTTGTACAATACAAATGAAAAATAAAATTAAAAATACAGAGATGGAGTACATAGCCAAAGCAAATTGCGGTGTTGACTGTTCATTCCCACTGATCTTTTTCCGCAGAGTGATTGAAATATTGGTTTGTTTTCGTCTCAGTGCGTCCGGGCTCACTGTTGCGTGTGAAAGTGTGTTTATTCTCAACAGCGGACGCTGCTCTCAAGTCTCTGAGGATTTTCTAAACATACAAAAGAAGTTATTACTTCAGCTGGCTCGGTATATATAAAAATAAACTAAAGTGAAATATAACACTTATGACATTATAAATGGTGGTCCAAGGCTAGTGGAAATAGCTAAGCACAGAGGAAAAAGGAAGCGTTACATTTCAGAAAAAAAGAAGCTTTAGCCAGTTTTTAATCTATAAAAAGGCCCAAGGTGCATTTTACTGTTTTTCTTGATTCCAGGTTTTTCTGCTGACTGTCGCACTGACGGGAGGAAGGTTAAAGGTTACCAGATACACTCAGAACAAAACAAAAAGGATTAGTTGTCCTCTTCTTTAACACATGATGGAAGGTTCAGATCAGGTTAATGTTCACGTACGTTACTTTCACTCTTCCTGTAAACAAATACGATTCACCAGAACTTGATTGTACAACAGTCAGACGTGACTCATGGGTAGTTTTTTTTTTTTTTTTTTTTTTTTTTGTCTGCAGTGCTCTCCATAAAACTGTACACATCAGTCATTTAAAAGCAACCTTGGGATGAAAAAAAGAGAGCAGCGAGTGGAGGGGGGGGGGGGACAGTATGCAGTTATAACAACAATAATAACAATAATAATTATAATAACAGCAATAATAATAATAATTAAAATAATATGGGTTTGGCCTTTCTAAAACGGATTCATTTTTTCTGTTAAGGGAAAACATTCTTCGATGATGACGAGTCCCGAGGCAGCGAGGGGGCTCTGTGGTGGCAGCTCTGTACGAACATGAAGACCCCCTTCACCTCCTCACATACCCATAGTGCCCCCAGTGCCCCCTCTAGTGGCTGGGAGCGAGAGCACAGCCGTGCTGGCAGACAGAGCGGGGACAGGGAGGGGTGGAGAGGAGGAGGGGGAGGGGAGGAGGAGGAGGAGGGAGAAGGAGGTGGGTGATGTCAGTGCCACACGCTGGTGTCCTGACCGGCAACGTTGGCAAACAATAATAACTGGAGCTGGGGTGGTCCTGCCGACTGTCCTCTAGAAGATCTTGCCTTTCTTTTTGTTTTTCTCCAGAGTCCTGCAGAGGAGGACAGACGCGAGGAATAATCAGTCACTGCAAACACACTCGTATACTATAAATACTTTAAAGAACATTTCACATCCTCTAGTAGAAAATACATGCAGCACTTATGTCGGCAGGAACGAAGACATTTATGTGCTGCTGGCTCCGGTCTACATCGTGTGCAGCGGTGGGCTGCTGTATTACTGGCTTGCGACCCCTCCAGCGAGGCAGTGCGTGCTCGTCAAACATTGGCTGGCTGAATGCGCCGGTGGGTTCTGACCAAACGCTGATTTTCTTCACATGAGGGATTTTTAAATTTGCGTCTTGGCTCTCACTGGTTTCAGGTGGGTGGGCTCGGTTTGAAGGTGTTCCCAACATCTGAATCAAAATCTAACGTTCAAACCACGACCACACAGCCGAGTCTCTGATACTCTCAATAACTAAAGTGCATTTTACCAACAAACCAGCAAAAACACATTTTAGGTGCTTTTTCAGGTCGTGTTAAACCAAGAATGTAGCTTCATGTAAAATGACCAGAGCAGATGGGATTTGTTGTTGGTGGATTATCGGACATGTTACACATTAAGTACGAAGCTGGATGTGTCACAATGCCAGGTGATATGTAATCATACTGCTTTCAGCCTCCACAGCCGCAGGGTGGAGCTCCTGCATGGAGGGAACCTCCGCTTTGTGTTTGATAAAAGCTGAGCCATGAACAGTCGTACCTGGAGGCCTCCAGTTTCGCCTGCTCCAGGCGCTGCTGGGCCTCCCAGTTTGCTCTCTCCTCCTCAAACACGCGCCTCTTCTCCTCCAGCTCCTTGTGCTGAGCCTCCAGGTTCTTCTTCATCTGCTCGTGACGCCGCTGAAGCTACAGAGACGCAGGAGGGAAGAGGAAGACGTCAGCGCTTCAAAGCATCATCACGTACGGTCAGAAACCCGAGCACAGCGTGTGAACTACAGAACTGCTGACACAAGACCATCAAACTCAGCAAAGTGCATCTGATTTAACTGATAAAAATGGGAAAATGCACAGACAGATGAAATTTTTTAAACTTTCAGGAAATTCATGAAAAGGTAAAAGTTTCATTTAACAGCTTTAAGGTTTGACTTTATGTTCCATTATATTTACAGTGTCATGCTGGCAGGCAGGCTGTCTTTTTATGCACAAAATAATCTATAACAGGTCCCTGAATCAGCACTTCTTTTACTCTTAATGTAGTTTTGTTACAGGAGGAACAATGGCAAACATTCACAGATTAGGTACCAACAAGCCTGATGTAAACAAATTTATAGCAGTAACGAACAATTTGTTGGCAACAAAATGCAAAGAATAGGCACATATTCATGTTCGTGTTGTAGAAAAAACAACAACATCGACAGTCAAACAGCCTGCGTGTTACACACATGTAAATCGACAAATAAACGGGTTCAGAAGAGGGAACCAGCGAACAGAACGCCGTTTATACAACGCAACAGCACACACTCACGAAGCTTCCTCACACTTCTAACCGCTGAAGCACGTCAGCACAAGAGGAAGGAAGGAGCCCAGACAGAGATGAGTGACTGTGCAAAGACCAGGTGTGTGTGTGTGTGTGTGTGTGTGTGTGTGTGTGTGTGTGTGTGTGTTTTACCTCAGCTTCAGAGTCTTTGAGCTTCTGCACTTTTTCCTTGACTTTCATCTCAAACACCTGCTCCATCTCCATCTCCATCTTCTTCATCTTAGTCACGTGTTCCCGCCTCTCCTCCTCCATCTGGGCCAGGGGACTCCTGCACGCGCACACACACGCACACACACACGCACACACACGGATTGAGTCCAGCACTACACAGCATCACAGCAGCAGCCTACTCATCAGTTTGCTGACTGACTGTGAACACTAATGTGAGCCATTCTTAGAGCCGTTGCATTAATTAACTGAATTCACTGAACTTAATTTAGTGTATTTAACAAACTCAACCCAATTTGTTCTGCACAGAAATCTTATTTAAGCCTTTCCTCTCCTCCTCAAGCAGAAGATGAAAAGAAAGCATATTTAACTTTGGCCTGTTTTCACTGAACAGGCCAAAGTTAAATATGCAACAGTTTTCTTTAAGAGTTGACAGAAAGACAACAAACAGCTCTGTGCAAACCCCAAACTGCATCCTGACGATGCAGAAACCCTTATTTCCCAAAGAAACACAACATGTCGGGGTGCAGGAGGGAAAACAGAGCAAGAGGTAAAGTCTCAGGACAGACGGGATCCAAAGAGGGCTGACAGGAAACCAAACCAACCGCGAGACATCTCTGAGAGCCAGAGGAAGAACCCAGAAGCGAATGCGAGGAGCCTGCGAGCTCCGACCGTTAGTGCAGGTGGTGCGTTGATGTTAGTAAAGCTCATCAGGATGTTTTGCTGTCGTGTGAGTGAACAGGGATCTGACATGAACTATGTGGAGAGGTTACCTGTGATTTACGGGGAATGTTTATTTAAGAGTAAAGCCTGATTCAGCTGAATGTCGCTGCAGTGGCACTTTACATGATTCCATGATAAAAGAGGGAAGCGAGGACAGGTGGGACGATGGTTTCAGATGTCTTATTATTACAGATGAAATGCCTCCTCAGCGGCTGTGGTTGCTTTATGGAGGCCAGTTACATCCACCTGAGGCCTTCTCAGAGTAAATGACACTTGGACAAGAACATGAACAACTGAAGGTGGAGCGCAGTTGTAGCCTTCAGCGATTTCGTAATAAAATGATGTTAACGCTGTGCACCTCATGATCACTCTCAACCACTCCACTGATCTCATGTGCAGATCTCTGTGTTAGTCTGAACGGGGCGAACAGCAGCATCACATTCACAGCTTTCAAGTCCCAGTTTTTCTCTCGCTGTTCCTGGAATATCTACTGACGGGGGAAGTCAGGGGAGAAAAGACTTGAGTCAAGAGGGGGGAGGAAAAGACCCAAACGCAGCCAACGAGGGAGGAGAGAGGAAGGGAAGAGAGAAACGAACATCATTCACGAGGGTCTCAAAAATAAGTGAAAAAATGACCACTTACATTCCTTCAACTGTGTCAAGTCTAAAAAACAAAAACACACACAACCGAACACACGCACACACACACACACACAGACACACACACAGCATGCAATAATGAGGTCATGCACTAAAAAAAATGTAATTTTCAGCCACTTTTTTCTCTGCAAATGGGAAAAAAACGAAAGCTTGGACACAAAAACAGTGTCGGCTTTGTGAGCTGGGTGTCAAACGTTGAGCTGTGTGTTAGCATCAGCAGTGTGAGGCCTTTACTCTGCCGTGGAGCTCCAGTTTTAGCTGGGTGCGTTAGCCATTTGCTTGTGTCTACATGAATGAGAATGGTGCTCTAAATGAGAACGTATGACAATCAGTGGCATGAATGTTTTGCAGCGTGAGGCTACGACAAAAGCAAAATCATGAGAGTTTGTCAAACATCGCAGAGAACGATGGACAGTAAATGAATCCCCCCCCCCCCCAGTGGTCTTTTTCCAGTTACCTGGAACCTGATAAGGCGGGAGCAAATAACATGACAACAACTCAGTCACCTGCAATCACTTCCAACAGGTCATGTAAGTCATGCTGCTTTATCAGACTTAAACAAGTCAAACACAAGAGTTTTTAAGACCACACACACAGTAGGATGTAATTTAATATGGCTTAAAATGAGTTATCATTACAGAACATTTTACCGTCTAAAGCCCTGACAAATATATCCCACCTGGTTTAAGACATGCAACTGTGAAACATTAGGTCAATTTAAAGCCTGCAATACTTCCTGTATCAAACATACTGAACTGGAACTGGAAGGCTAAACCCAAAACATCCTGCAGCATGTGCGTCTGTGTAAATCCGCTCCATTCAGTATATAGAAATGAAATAAGAGGCTTGTAAACTGGCTAATAAACTGTGAGCTTGTCCTGCCTGCCTTGACCACAGCTGCTGTCTCTAGCGTACTTTGTCCAGGACTTACTTGGTGGACAGCTGGCCTTTAGCTCTGTTGTTGTCCACTCCGTTGTAGGTGACAGCGGCCAGCTTCCTGCTGCGGTAGTTTTCATAGTGGACGTTGTTTGTCACGTCCTTCAGGTCCTGCATGTGAGTTCTGAGAGCGGATGACAAACAATTCAAAGTATTGAAAATGCTTTTTTGAGTATGTTTCGTCTGTTCTTTCAGTGTTTCTGAAGCGCCTGGTTGACTGAAGCGTTCATTAACTGTAGTAAAGGTTCCTTGTGCTCGTTGCTTTAGTCAGTACCTGATGAGCATGTCCCTGAGGATGGTGAAGTCACAGTGGTCGCTGTTTTCAACTAGAAGGGAAAACAAGAAGTCAGTCAGCCAATTATCTGAATAAAGATGTTTAACTTTGCTTGCACGAGAACTGACATCTTGGGTCTGATGCGCTGAACAGTTCCAGGTTACAGGACGCTGCCCCGTCAGGGAACAAGAACTTTTCTTACATGCTAAATACTCAACATTCTTCTTTGGCGATAATATGAACACAATCATTCTGACCATATTGATCGATATTTATCACCATATTTAATTTAATAATGCCGCCAGTTTGAAGCGTATCCTGATAATGACTGAAACACTGGCTGTGTACAATGAAGCGGGTTTGGGTTAAGAGGAGGCAGCAGGTTCCTGCAGGCAGAAGATGAAGACGTCACATTTCTGCAGGTTTGTGTCCTGCTTGTTCACCAGGCCTTGGATAAATTGTGGTAACTGCACCTTCGTACCTTCTGCAACCCCCCAGGGGTATTGTCTCCCTCTGACCCTCTTGCTGTTCACCTCGATGATGGTGTTGCTTCCCACTACAGCCAGCGGCAACTTGTCCTGGCAAAAGAACATTTGGCGTTATGAAAAGTGTACAAGTCTACGTTTGTAGCACGCGTGTGATACGACATGCGGTACCTTTATCTTCTTCACCAGCCGGTTCTCTTCTTCGTCATCTGTCTCGGGGAACTCGTAGATCTTGATTTTGTGCTCTTGGATTTCCCGCATGATCTGGCAGGAAGGGAGATCTTTTAGCTACTTCTGGTAAAGCTCACTGGAAACAGCCCAACAAAACACCTCAATCTAATGTTGAGCCAAGAAAACAAATCATTTCCTCTCCATGCTCTGCAAACGTCCTCGCTTCAGTGTGACACATCAAATATTCATATGCGTTGTTGTAGCATCATGATGTGTTCAGTTATATATGGCTTTCACTCTCCTCACTCTCCATCTGGTGACTTCAGGAAACTGCTCATCAGTCTTTTTAATATACTGTTCACTGTACTCACGCATAATTTATAGAAAACCTTCCACGCAGTGCAGGAAATCATCACACAAACAGCAGTAACACCACAGACGCTCTGCTTTATTTGGGTTTGTTTTGTGATGAATGTTTTGCCAACATACCGATGACCATAGTAAAAAAAAAAGCTTTCGGGTACTTTTACTGCAGTAGTATGCAGCTGTGGAAACTACTGACCTGTTTCTTGAACTGTTGGCATTCCTCGGGGGTGAGGGTGTCTGCTTTGGCGATCAGCGGGATGACATTGACTTTCTCATGCAACCGTTTCATGAACTCAATGTCCAAGGGCTTCAGTCTGCAGGGAGATTAAGACACAGCTTTAAATGCCGTTCCGCAAACTGTGTCGAATCATTTCGAGTCACCCTGCACCTCATGCTTACTCACGAAAAAATAACAGATATTGATATCTTTTTGGGGCTGGCTGGCTTTTGGACGTACTTCTCGTCTGTTTCTTGGTCAGCCCTTGTTTAGACAACATGAGGAAAAGTGGAGCTAAACCAAATATAGAAAAGTATCTGTGACGCTAACTGATGTTTATAATGTCTAAGAAAATGACCTTGTAGTCGTGAGAAAGTGGAGCTATTCCTGGCCGTTTTTGAGCTCAGTAAATAACGTTTGACACTGATGAATTATTGCTTTGGATTTCAATACAATTTGAATCTTAACTTGATTCTTTGATTGCACGGTGGAAATATTCCTGAGCTGAAATCTGCCCTCAAGCAGAATCTGAGGCAGTATCAAGAGTGGGATGCAGGTTTGTCATGACGCCAATTTACAGCACAGGGCTGCACTGAAAACCTGGATGTAACAGCTGAAAACAAATGAAAAAGAATAATAAAATAAAAACTATTTCACTGGTTCAAAAAACGTGCTGAAGGTAAGAGTGACATAACCGATGCTGTTCCATGTGCGATGAGTTTGATGAACTTTAATGATAAAGCAAACATCAAGTAACAACAGCTGGTCCATGGAGCAGATCACATCAGCATGCCCCATGCCACAGTTTATTGCTATAAACGTTGGCTGATATCAATATTTCATAGCTGTATTGTATCAGCACTATCTAAGCCAATAAAACCCAGCGAATGACAAGCACAATAAAAGCAGCCCTGAAGGTTTCCACGACTTCGATCCGACACAAGCTGACCGGGAGCAAGTGCTGCTGTAAGCTACAACGTAAAACATCAACCGCAGAGTGATTCAGCACCATCAGGCTATGCTAAACAGGTCCAGGACCAGTTTCATGACTGAGAAGGAACCAAGAAAAAAGAAAAAGAAAAAAATCCAGCCAAAATGAAAATGTGACAAAGAGAAATGTGTATGTAACACCAGAACAAAAGACAGCATTTTATAACAGCAGGGCTGCAACTAGCAACTATTTTTTCATCGTTTGGTCGACTAAACGCGAAAAATATTGTTCATTGTTATCATCGTCTTTGTCTGCATAACTGAAAAAATGTGTTTTCCACTCAAACTGACTGCCAGGGCTGCAACTGACAATCAGTTTCTTTATCAGTTAAACTGACATTTTTTTGGTCAATGAATCGCTTTTGATCTATGAAAAGAGGAAAAAAGACAATCACGACCGCGCTGTATGATTTATCAGAGCCAGCGAGCTTTTCCCTCATCGCATCCTCTGAAAACCAGCCACCAGAGTTCAGCTGGGAGCTCAATGTCCAGATTGTCTCTCAGCGTTGGAGGTCATTGAGATTCTGTGCGAGAGCTGTCAGCTGGTGTTATGAGGGGATGCTGTGTGTGTGTGTGCGTGCGTGTGTGCGTGCGTGTGTGTGTGCATGAGAGAGAGAGCATACGCTACCCATCCTCAAGGCTAACGTACTGCTTGTGTGGGTACAGAGGAATGGCTTGTACAGACACAATGTCTCACAGAGGACGGACTGGCCGAGGAAGGAGGAAACAAAAAGAAAAAACATAGAGGACAGAGGACAGAGGCTTCTTCAGTGTTTACAGTAAGTCACGGTCATCAGCTTTAAGGGCATGTGAGCACAGAGTGGACATTCGCATGAAGACAAATTGGACGGCTCCACATGGCAGACACAAACACAAGCACTGACCTGCTTCACAAAGGAACAGCAGAAGCTCCTTTCGTGTTTTTTAAAGGTCACAGACCTCCACTAGCGGCTAGCTTTCATATTAGCATAACCTTAAACCTACCAGCTTTTTTTTCAGGACAGGAAATTCTTAATTTCACTACTCCCACACTCTCTACTCTTTGTCTCAATCGTGCATCACACAGGACACACGCACTTCATAAAGGACAGCCAAAATAAGCTCATCTGAGCTGCCGGCTAGCTGTAGAAGATCTGGTGGGAATAATAAACATTCCAGTTAAAATTCCACACAGTCGTGGCTTTCTGAAACGTTTGGCGATCGGGATCATCTGCTGGGCATTTTACCAGCGTGGTCTTGAGCACTGCTCATGTCGCCCTCCTTTTCTTCCTTTCACAGGCTTCAAGTTTTAACCCTTATTTTGCACGATGAGCTGACTCAGTCTCCACATGATCTTTTACAGCAGCGGCCTGGGGGGTGGGTAGGTGTAGGACGTAGAGTAAGACAATACACACATTTACTGCACACACTCAGGAGGTGCCCGGCAGGACCACCGCTTCACGCTGTGTTGGCCGCCGAGCTGTGCCAGAAGCAGGGGGGAGTTTAGTGCCTTGCGGAAAATGCTAATGGAGGAAGAGCTTTATTGGCTGCCCTTCCCTTCATTTTCCAGACTGCACGGGGATCTGAACCAGCAACCTTCACTTCCAGTCACAAACCTGCTTCTCTGACCTTTGGGACACTGTTGACCTCTCATTTCCCTCCTTACACTATTTGCTTCACTCGTTTCCTCTCACTGTTCTAACTTTGAGACCCTTTCCTCTCTCCAGTCCTGGCTAGTCCTTCCTTCCATCCCTTTTCTTTGTGACAACTCAAGCTCTTGATTCTCACTGGATCTGCTCATACTAACAACATAAACACACACAGTGACAGCATCCACAAAAAAAGGAATTAACTGTGTTTTGGATTTGTCTCCCGGACTCACCCATGTCCCGAGGGGGCGATGAAGTACAGGCAACAGTGGATTCGGCTGTCAGGCATCTGTCGTCTGTTCACCCGGGATTCTGAGTTCAGGTAGTCTTCAAACTTGCTGTCTATGTGGTCGATGATTGGCTGCCAGCTGTGTGATAAAAATTACAGCTCGCGTTAAGAAACAAATCCCCACAAAGACTAAGACGACCCCCTGAAACAGGAAGGTCAGAGTGGTTTTGAAGGTTACAAATGGAGGCATATTATCTGAGCTGGAGTTGTGGTGATCCTCACCAGTTGCTGTTGTCGACAGCATCTCCGAACCCTGGGGTGTCGACTATTGTGAGCAGCAGCTGGACGCCGCCTTCCTTTATTAAAACTTTGGACTGTTCCACCTGAGGAATAATGAAGGGCACATTGGGTTTACTTTGGTCACAGACTGTGAAACCAAACAGTTACTGTGGAAATAGGGCTGTGAAATCATCATTACCGTACAGTAACAGCAATACAGGTCATGTATGTCACAGAGAAACACTTGCAGCTAGCAGCATGTAGCAACACGCCATCTCACACTATGCTATTAGCTAGCTATGCTGAGAAACCAGGGAAGCACCCAAAGCATCTGCAGATAGCAATGCTGTCAGTCAGGACCCAGACAGATAAAGTGCAGCACTTGAGGCACTCAAGTCTCAGGACATCGTTGTGTAATTAGAGAAGACAGCATTCATGGAAGGAGCTGACGGTGAGTCTGACTTGTTTAAACCATCAAGAACAACTACGTTTTTTCTTCAAGTGCTTGTTTCTGGTCCAGTTGCTGCTGTAACTGTAAAGTAGTAAGGCATGAAGTTCAGTGTTACTACGTTCATCTTGGACGACTCAAAGGCAGTTAATCCACCCGGGAGCTACATAGTTAAGAACACACCGAAGAAAAAATCTGAAGAATTAAGTCGGTACTTATGTCATAAACACAGATGTGCTGTGAGACTACAGACTGTGTATTTATTGATTCTGTGGCCACAATTTCAAATAAAATGTCAAAATGGTTTGGTTATGTGCCAAAGCTGCTGGTGGTGAAAATCTCACCAGCAACAGCTTTTCAATGCTGATTATTTAACTGTAATAAAGCTTCAGCTCTGTCTACTTACTGCTGTATGCAAAAACAAAACAAAAAACAATGCTGTGGCATTCTCTGCTGCAGCACATGCAAACACTGTGGCCACCACGTGCAACATCTTAGCTCAAAGAGAATAATCATTTGTCCAGATGTACCTGTACAGTCTTTTTGATTCGATGTGAAGGTCCAGGATACTCTGCTGAATACAGGTCTGTTAGGAACAGAGAGTTGATCAACGTGGATTTGCCCAGCCCTGATTCACCTGAAAAAAGCAAATGCAGAGGACAAATCAGTATTTCGGGAACACTGCGACCAGCTGGCCAGAGTGCAGAGCTTTGCATTACTTGGAAAAAAACATTGAAAATTCCTTTTACAACAACCAAACCCCACACAAATCCACACAAAGACCACTGCTGACATCCCAAGGGCAATCAAAGGCCATGTGTCTGTCCAAGGATGAGACTGACATTTGCTCAAGCCATTAATCCATTTGGGTTAACAGTTAAAAGGTTAAGGAAACAACACAGACAATGGCACTTGTTATGTGTAGCTGACTGGCTCTGCGGTCTGGGAGGCTTCTCAAGTTTGGCTGGCCCGTGTGCCCAGTTTCCAAGCTCCCAGTGAAAAGGATCATTAGTGAAAATGACCACTGACACTGCCTGTCTTGGCTGATGGCCACAAGTCAATGTTTAACGAGCCACCATTTACACCAGAGCCACAGCCAAAGGGCAACGCATGGAGCTCGTACTGTAGCATTTGTTTGTCTTACATTTTATGCATGGTATCTAACTCTGCGTTATGGGTATGCGCTTGTCAAATTCACTGCAATAGGACGTGGTGACAGTCCTGTGAAATGAGCTGCTCTGCTATGTGAGCTGAACAGGTTGTTGGGTCATGTGTTTCATGAGGCATGAGCAGACGTGCCAGTCACTGCTGGTAATACCAGTCCCATCTCTCTCCTTCCCTTCCTCTATCTTTCATCCTCCTTTCCTCTTTCACACCACAGCGGTGACGCATTGCGTTGCGAAGCAGGGACATGTGGGCTCGCAGCTCATCAGTGCCAAGAAAAGCTGAATATTGTGTGTGTGTGTGTGTTTGTGTTCATGCAAGAGGGTGAAACCATTAAAACAATGGCAAGCATTTAACTACCAACAAGCCCAGAGGACCTCCTCTATGTTCCTTGCCGCTAGATGCAATGCTATTTGTATTTTTTCTGAAATTATTCCTAAAATGAAGCTATTTGTCGCAAACACATCAGAGCATTCACAGGTCCCGGAGGACCACTTGGTCATCATCCAGCAGCTTTTACAGAGGGCACTGCAGAGAACAGGAGCAAGCAAAATCTAAGTGGCCTGTTATGAGGATGTTCTAATGAAAGTAATGAAAGCAATGAAAAGACCACACACGAACTGAAACCTATCAGCAGCCCTTTGAGCTAAAAGCCTGGAGAAACCAAGTGTTGTGAACGCAACGGGAGATGCGCTATTCTTAGAGGCATGCTGGGTACAAATTCTGTCAGTCCCACCACAGGAAATGGTTTTGACCCGAGGAAACATTTTCCCTCCAAACAGGGTCCGATCAGCCGAGGAGGATCTTGGCACGGTGTCAACGACCACATCCAAGCATTTTAAAAGAATGTCTGCACTTTAGATTCGCTGAGTGCAGCTCAACATAAATCCATCCCAAATGTTTCTGTTCTGGGAGACAGTGTCAAGGATCTGACATCAAGATTAATCCAAGTAACAGCAGTGCAATGGACCCCTCCTCTCTGACTAAGCAATTAACACTACAAAGCTGGGGGCATGTCCCTTGTGAATAAATATGGCTGTGCGCATACACACACACGCACAATCTTTCTCGTGCTCTCAAAAACAAACCACAGCGGAGTGAATAAAATGCCAACCGCAATAAATACAATGAAATGATTCATATAAAACAAGGGCAAACACAGCAGCCAGTGTTCTTACCAACGACCATCAGGGTGAACTCAAAGCCCCTCTTGACAGACTTCCTGTACACTTGGTTGGGGAGGCTTGCAAAGCCAACATATCCTTCCAGATTCTTTTGCTGCTGTAAGACAGTAAGAAAATACACAAATCAAAACCATGAAGAAATGTAATCTTGCACCCCCGCTTTGCCTGCAAAGCTTAAAAGAAAAGTTTTAATCACTCTAGTCTCACACTGCCAAAACTGAAATACACTCCCAATCTTTTAACCACCTGAAGCCTGATGTTCCCCTTATGTTGATTCAAAGTTAGACAAAACATTTTTACAGCACTGTTTGACGGCTTCAGGCGCTCAATCTGCATCTGCTTGTTCCACTTTTCATTGAAGATGTACCACACTTACGTGAAGTGAAATATTCAAATGCAAGATGCCACCATTAATTCAAATGGAAGTATTCCAGACGTGTTGTACATCATGTTATACTTTTTAAAATAGTAATTCAACAGGACACAGTAGGCATACTGAAGATTTTGAGAAAAATACAAAATTGCATTCTGCAGTGCTAAAAGCTGCTTGACTGTATGCAATGGTTGAAAAATAATGTCCAGTTATTTAAAGCACAGAGATAATTTCAATACTTACAGCTGTTTTGTGTAGATCAATATAATGCAATCCCGATGTGTGGGAAAAGCCAGCGTTTCCAGGGTCGTAAAGCAAAGGGAGAGAGCACAAAAACAAAAAGAACAACAGAGAATCAATCTCAGGCCATCTGACAAACAAACCATTCTGTCTCCAGAATCAGTTTCCCGAGCTGAGAGGCCTGGGGCAAAATGATTGATGATCTGGGGTACTGTAACAACACAGACAGTTGGCCAGTGTGGTACATATTCCAGTCCACTTGCTCCTTTAATGTCAGTTGCACCATAAAGCAAAGTCCATTCACTGCAAAAAGCTTTTCAGTTTCGCCTGTGGCTAGGAGAGGATTTCTGTCTCTTACACTGGAGCATCTCCTGCCTACGAACAACAGCCCACATGTCTTCTGTGTGATGCTTAATATCCCGATTTGCCTACAGGATGTGCAGCTTAATCTCAGCAGCAACCCACTACTTCACCTTATGAATCCTTCTATGGTGGATTTTGCAAATATGTTACCTAGCAGACCATCACCAGTCCTCTTTAACCACAGCTTTTTCTTTAACTGTAAAAAGAGAGAAAAAATGTGAGAGCTGTCATTTTTACAATGACAGCTGTCTGTTTCCTTTCCGGCCATGTCTGACAGCTCTGATAAAGGAAGTGGGGGCAGGTGGTGGAGGACTAAACTGCAGTTTGCTTGTGCAGATATTTAAAGCCTCCCCTTAACACCTTTTTGTTTCAGGTTGAGGGAAATACCAGGTTCAGTATTCTGACTTTGAGGTCACAGACTGAAGCCAATGAACTTAAAGTCAAAACATGAACTCTGCAGTGTTAGATCCACTGTAATCCAGATTAGGTGACAGCCGTAACCTCCTTACACTTAACTCTGACACATCTTCCTGGTTTGGCTTTGACTGCCTAGCCTAGATGTCCCAATCATGGCAGTTTAATCAAATTATTGATCATACACTAATGCCACCCACATCCACACAAAAGGAGGTCGCTCGCCCCTTTTTAAAGCAGCGTTTTGAACCGGTGTTCGTGTACAAATGTAATGCTATCGACAGTGAGTGAATTCTGCATAGATGTGGGTCTATTGAACGTTATTTAACGTCATGTTAAACAGCCAAACATAAAGTCACCACAGTCAATATGCAGTCACGTTATATGTCGTTTCCCCGAGTTCAAACAAGTTAGCATAAACGTGAGCTGTTTAATCCAACATACGACACTAAGTTAGCTAGTTAGTCAAATTTCTAGTATTTGTAGAGAAGCTGTAGAACAACCGAATATCACCCTAGCAGCAGCGTTAACATGGTTTATCATGTTAGCTCGTAATACACATTCAAATGTTTTCTGAAAGACTTTGCTGAAGAGCTAAAGGCAGGAAATGACACTCCCGTTAGATCATGCAGCTAACAACCAGCTAGCTAGCTAGCTAGCAAGCTAGCACCCCATCCAACTGGAGGCGGACGACTGGGCGTTGGTTGCTCAGACAACTGCAGAAGCTAAATAGCGGCAAGCCAAATTGTTCCATCAGCGAACCACATCCAACACGATTCATCACAGTTGAAGTTTATAACACGGGTTTCTGAATAAGTCGTGATAGTGTCTGACTGCAATAGTCTCACCCATAATGTTGACGCTCCCTGCCGCCTCAAAAACCGATCATTCACAAGCCGACATTCCCCCTTCTCGCCGCTTTTGCTGTCGCTACGCACTATGATGCACGCAACGCCTCCCGCGCTCGACGACTCTACGCCCAAACACTGACGTAAATACTATGTGAATCACAAAGGGAGGAACACTCCAGCCTCGCGATAACTTTTAATTCCTTTCAGTCGCTATGTGTTCTCGCGATAGCAATGAGGCTTTTTTTTTTATGTGGCACAATTTTCTTTTTGAACATGCCAAAGTAATTAAAGCTCCCGCTCCGTCTCCTTGATCTAACGTTTAATTAAATAAGGACGTGGCTGCATTTTTTTCTCGGAGCATTAGCTGAATGAGTAAGTGTAAGAGTCCATAACTCATTTGTGTTGCCAAATTAAATATAAATAAAATAATATTAGTGGTGGTTTATTCACAATATGTGTGTGTGAGTTTGGGTTCGTGTGTGTGTGGGTGTGACCTGTTGCTCAACGACATTCCACGGTCAAAATACTCCGGTGACGGAATGCGAAGCGTCTGTTGTATCCATGGCAACCAAAACTCTATAGTACTGTCTATCTGGATTGGTTGAAAATGCAGAGACCCTGAGCATTGTTTTGTCTTATTCGCTCGCGCAGGGGCGTCTGCTGTTTCAGGAATAAATGTTATATCGCCTGTCTCAGCGACTAAGGATATTAAATGAAGCTAAGATCGTGTTTAGCCGTTCAAATCAACTGTCTACTGCTAGCTGGAGGACGGGTAAGAGACGTTAGACTTCTGCCAGTTCACCTGACACAAGCTCAGCTCACCTGCTTCCTTAGGGCAAACAAAAAAAGTCCAGTTAGCCCCCTTGTCACAGAAGCTAGCTCTGTTTCTTCTGTAGGCTTTTTCAGTTAACTGTCACAATGAGCCAAAACGTGTGAATCCGAGCCACAGGTCACTCATGGAAACAAAGGGGAAAGCTGAAAATGTCCAATCCGGTTAAAAAGGGGGGGCAAGGAGAAAAAGTGCCCCTGAAATCCAGAGGGATCCAGAGCAGGTAAGATGGGTCATTTAATGCAAAATATAAAGTGATTTTTCCTGCAAAAAGAAACCAGCTGATGAACCTTTGTTTGTCTAGGGCATCTCATGATCTCCGGAGGCTCCAGTCTCTGCTCGTCAAAAGCAGCTCCAGACAAGAGGTGAACAACAGCTGAGGCAGCGTGTCTGTCGACGTGTTTGATACAAACCAGCTCGTGTTTCTGCAGGTCTGTTTGTGTGTTGTGGTCTGAGACTCTGTGTGTGTGTTGCAGGTGGCAGCGTTGAGTCACAGTAAAGCCCGCAGATCACAAGGCCTGCATCCCCCGAAAGACGCCAGCAGACACAGGAGTGAGAGCGACGCCTCCACCGAGGCCTCCGAACTGGAAAAATTCAGGTTTTTAAACTGTTTTCTCTCATTTTCTTACCCACATCATGTGAAACTTTAATTAAGCTCTCTGTACCACAAAACACACAGTTAATAAGCCATATAAACCATGTTTATGCACCTCCTATCCATATATATGACACTGAATAACTGCACTACTATCCAAAAGTTCACTGTTTACCTCATTATCTCCCATATTACCTGTGCCTATAGTCATCTGTGTGGTGGGTACTGTGCTGTACTAACCTCAGTCCTGATATGATATTTGAGTTTCATTACAGACACAAATCAACCCCTTTCCCCCAAATACTTCACTTTACAATTATAAATCGTTTGCCCTCTTTGCATTCTGAAGTTGTCAAAGGACCCTGTCACACTCAGTAGTTGGGTGAATTGTGTTTTTTGTGGCTGAACATTCATTAACGGTTTCTTTAAAGCATCAACTACAGTCTGCACCATTTTCGGGCCTAATTACAAATCTGTTCACTGTCCAGCATCACATACAGAGACCAAAGATGTTTCAGCAGCCACCCACTGCATGCGCTGTTCTCTGACGTCCTGGCATCTTTGGTCAAGAACCGACTCTGCAGGTAGAATAACGAACATTTCTTCTTTTGTCTCACACGAGACCAATGTTATTGACAATATTTACTCCTTCTGAAGTGAATGGCTTGACCACGCACAGCCTGAGTCTGTCCTCAGGGTTCTGATCTGCCTGCGATTGTTGATCAGAGATCCCCACCATCAGGTACAAGTTTAACATTTTTAGCTTTAAGTGTGTTCTCTATGAATACTTCCACTGTACAAATGTCTCTTTATCTGCTTTCTTTTAGAAAATCCTCCATCAGCTTCAAGGCGTAAATTTACTTGCCGGGGTAAATGCTCTCTTTTTTTTCTCACATGTCTAAACAGACTTTGTGATTTACCCACATGCATCTCATGTCATCTGTTTCTCCGTCAGTATATGGAGTCTGTCGCTGCCACGTACATATCTTGTGGCGAGCAGGCGTTCGCTGTGCAGAAACTGGTCATGATGACCTGTGAGTAATCTCGAGACAACATCAAGACACTGATAATATGAGCCTTGAGCTCGTCCTCATTTTCGCTGATTGCTCTGCAGACATGTTTCAGAAGCTGTCTGCTGTCGAAAATCAGAGGGTCTGGGTCATCGAGAGCGGCGCCCACAGAGTAAGTCAGAAGTTGTGATAAGGTTGACTGTGATTGTGCGCTGTTCTCATCACAATGGCGGCTGTATTTCATTAAATCTGTGTGTTTGGTGACCCTCTGACCTTCCCATCAGCACCAACATTATTCATGAAATTACACAAGAAATGAAATTGAATGCAAGAACATTCCTGCTCCCCAGAGGGTGAACCTTTTCCATTTTAGGCATATTCTTAACTTTTAATTCATGACCACCAACAGGCTGAAACGTGAACTTTATAAATTTAAGTTACAGGGGACAAACCTTTTAGATATTAACAGCCTCTCCTGCAGTTGCACCCATGTGACAAACTGTACATGTGAAGCTCTACGGTTGCTCTAAGAATAGCACAATTCAGTATTGCTGCTTTTAAGTGATAATTGATGGCCTGATGGTCTCATATCATCACCAATTCTTCTACACTGATTGTTCTAGACCCTCGTGAAGCTCCTCTCCACCACAGACAGCAGTGTGCTGCTGGGAGCCCTGCTGGCACTCACCACTTTGGCTGAGAGGTAGGCAAATACTTTATTTACAGCATTAATTACATTTCTGATTCTGATCTGTTGCAAGCCCTTTTGTTTTTTTTCCTGCAGCCCAGAGTGCAGGGAGGAGATTGGAGAGCTGCTGATAGTGGAGAAGCTACTTGTAATACTGCAGGAATATGACCTGCTGTCAAAGAGGTTAGAAATCACTTCTTTGTTGATGTTTTTGTCGCTGTCAGATGAAATGCTGTGTCTAAGTTGAAGGAACCTTCATTAATTAGTGGTGATAAAATACAAGTTGGGTGGCATGGTGGCGCAGCAGGTAGTGCGTATGCCTCACAGCAAGAAGGTCGCCGGTTTGATCCCCGGGTCGGGTGGGGGCCCTTCTGTGCGAAGTTTGCATGTTCTTCCCGTGCTTGCGTGGGTTCTCTCCGGGCACTCCAGCTTCCTCCCACCGACCAAAAACATGCTCATTAGGTTAATTGGGTACTCTTAGATTGCCCTTAGGTGTGAGTGAGAGAGTGAATGTTTGTATGTCTGTGTATGTTGCCCTGCGATCGACTGGTGACCGGTCCAGGGTGTACCCCGCCTCTCGCCCGTTGACAGCTGGGATAGGCTCCAGCCCCCCGCAACCCCGAAAGGGATAGACGGGTATAGAAGATGAATGAATGAATGAAAATACAAGTTGCTGCATCGTGCCTCATCTTAGCTGATCTCATCTCCTCTCATGTCGCCTTATCTAAAAGTACACAGACATACCGAACATATGACCCTCTGGATACTGCATCGAGAAATAATAATCTTAATTTCCACAGCACTTTAAAGCAATCTATAGCCTTTTAAACAACACATGCTTCCTCCAGAATGGGTGCGGAGCTGCTGAGGCTCCTGTCCCCGGTGCGGCAGGTGAGGGACCAGGTGAGGGAGCTGGAGGGTCTGCCGGTGCTGCTGAGCCTGCTGCACAGCCACCACCTGAAGCTGCTGTGGAGCGTCGCCTGGGTCCTGGTCCAGCTCTGCGAGGACCCCGACACCAGGACGGAGATCCGGAGCTGGGGCGGCGTGCAGCAGCTTCTCCGGCTGCTCAGCAGGTTTGTGAGACTCAGAGATTAAAGCGTCTTTGATATTTGTGTGACTTCACATGAATTCAGCTGTAGTCAAAGTTAAAACTACTCACTGACTCACTGTGTTCAACCAAAACCTTCTCCTTTTGTTACCCATCTGTGCTTTCATTCCTTGAAAACTGGTGGAAGTACTTTTCTGTCCACACTGACATGATTTGTGGTTCTAAAGGGTCACTTCAGAGATTTAACATGGCACTTCCATAAATTAAGAGGACTCACAAGAGACAGGCTTAAAAAAGAAGACCTTGACCCATATAAAAGTCAACATATCTCAGCCTGTGCAGCATCGGTTTGACCACTCTTCTTTTCTCAATCTCTCTCATGTGAGTCCACCATTTTCATGGAAGTACAACAGTAAATTGCTGCAGTACCTCGCAGTATTTGTAAAGTGAAAAAGGTTCAGATTTGTAGTTCTTCATAATGATCTATTTGCAGGGTGTTGACTTGTAGTTGCTGAGCTTTCTGGCCTTCAAAGCTCCAGCAGTCTGAAACACAATCAGACTGCTGTGTTCCCAGTGTTTAACAGCTAATGATGTAAATACAGCTCAGCATCACAAGACATTTCAGTTTTTAAGCTTTGTTTTCAGGCAAAAAACAGCTGAGAAAGAAGTGCCGTTCTTCAAGTTATTGAGCACGATGCCTTTTGAAATAACTCTTCCAGTGACAGGCAGTACGTCTCGGACCGCTCGTCCATCGAGACGCTCTCCAGCGCCAACGCAGCGGGCCGCCTCCAGAGAGAGCACATCAGCGAGGAGCTGAGCCCTCAGGAGGAGGTGGACAACACGGCGGCCCTGCAGTCGGGTCAGGGACGACGCAGCTTTCCACATTCTGCACATGAAATATTGCATTGTCTGCAGGGTTCCTTCAGAGTCAGACGTCGCCCAGTAAAATGTCGTGCCGTTAGTAATGTGAGATGGAGGAAAAGGCCAGTAAATTTTTACTTGTGCTTTCACTGCACAGTAAATTCTTCTCCCAGAGGAGCCTTATCAGCTGCTGAGAATGTAAACAGCTTTTTCCTGAAGTGAGAATCCAGACCGCTGAGACTGCACTTACTTTATCTTTGACTTTGGAGGAAATGGTTGGAAATATTCTGTTTCTGAAAATCTAAAGAGTCTAATTTGGGTCAAAAACATGAATGTTTTTTTGTTGCTGTCCCGGTAATTACGGGGAAACTCTGAGTTTTATGGTCTGAAGGCATCAGTGTTTCCAGTCTCTGTTCTTGCTGTGGTTTGGGTATTGAGTTGTTAATGTTCACAGCTGTTCTCTGGGCTGATTGCATTTATGAGTTCTTAAATTAAGTCATATCCTCTTTAATCCCTTTTCCAGCCTGCTGTACAGTTCTGACTGAGCTCAGTCTGGATGATACATCTGCTCACCACATTGCTCAGGTAAGGAAAAGTCTTTAGCACGAAGCAGGACAGCTGAGAAGAATGAGCGCAAAGTCCACCTTTATATCAAATGACGATGTGTAAAACACTGTAAAACAGTTCATTTTGACATTCTCTTCGTAGGAAAATGGGATCTATATAACCGCAAAGTTGATTTTACCACAAAACTCTGGACCAAAGGTCGCACCTTTGCAGGTACATGACTTCATGTATGTATTAAATCACATTACAATGATGATGCAACTACCAGGAAGTAACGTGCAAATGTAAATTTGTTTGCATGTTGGCAGTGCTATGCGTTTCGGACCCTCCGCTTTCTCTTCAGCGTGGAAAGAAACAGACATCTGTTTAAGAGGTGATGTTATGTATATATATATATAATGCACATGTATAACCTTAAATTCATGTCACGCTTACACCGTTTCACTTTGGCTACTGTTTGATATCCTCTTTGGAAAAAATGCTCTCCAGTGCTGTTATGTAATGCTTTATCCTTTTCAGGCTCTTTCCCACAGACCTTTTTGAGTTGTTTATTGATGTTGGACATTACGTTCGGGACCTCACGGCCTATGAGGGGCTGCAAACCAAGGTTTCACTCTACACTGTAAGAGAACAGCTTCTAAATGGATTCATCTGTTTATTCAGCTGGCTTCGGGCTGAAAGATGAAAGAAATATTAATAAATAAAATACAATGATGTTGAGTGACATGGAGGGTTCTTTAACCTGTAAATGAATGGAGTGCTGTCTGTTTTGTGATGCAGGATGATGAACTGGACAGTCTGAGGGAGAGCATCGAGGCTGTGGACCAGAACCGCCCTCCCCTTAAAGTCATCAGCGGTTACTCCATACTGGACCATCTGGGCACCGGGGCCTTCGGGAGCGTCTTCAAGGTACCATAAAAACCAACAGCGTCTGCAGTCAGCACAGTTTTTCTTCTTTGTGACCTCACGCTTCAGGTGGTTCACATCAAGTGTCACTGGTTCCAGCAAATATACTCGATTACAGGTGCGAAAGCAGAGCGGCCAGAACCTCCTGGCCCTGAAGGAGGTGAACCTCCACAACCCGGCGTTTGGCAAAGACAAGAAGTCCAGAGACAGTAATGTGGAGAAAATCATCTCAGAGCTCACGATCATCAAAGAACAGGCAAGAAGTTTCAGTTTTAATCACCGAAAGTGAAGAAAGAACGGCCATGTTTGTGTCGTTCACGTGCTCCTTTGTTCTCCCTCTCTAGATGACACACCCAAACATTGTCAAATATTACAAGACATTTTTGGAAGGTGAGGATTGTTTTTACTGCCTCCTTCAGCCCCCAGCTAACTCAAAGCTGAACACCGTAACGACACTGTTCATTTCAGGCGACCAGCTGTACATTGTGATGGAGCTGATCGAGGGAGTGCCGCTGGCCGAACGTTTGAGCTCCCTGAAGGAGAAGCAGCAGCAGTTCACAGAAGACAGAATTTGGAATATTTTCATACAGGTCACAACTGTTGGTTTTATTTGAATTCTGATTACCCAAAACAGGTCTGTAGAAACATTGGCTGCATTTGTGTTCCATTATTTTGCAGAAAAAATGGCCTCCTGCTGAAGTATTACGATGTATGTATACTGAATTATTAGACTGCTGATATTGCTGTTTTTTAAGTGGCTGTAAGTTGTTAGCACCTGAGCAAAGACATGAACATAGAAAGCTGATTCTGCAGCGGTTGAGGGATTTCAGTCTATTTGCCAGTTACCTAAAATCAAAGCAGAGAGACCTTCTGGCTGATTGGAAACATCGTAGTCTTTTAATAACTTAATCAATAAATGATCCTTCAGATGTGTCTGGCGTTGCGTTACCTGCACAAGGAAAAGAGAATAGTCCACCGTGACCTCACACCAAACAACATCATGCTGGGGGAAAAGGACAAAGTCACCATCAGTGAGTGTCAGCAGGCAGCACATCTCCATCAGCTCAGTCACATCCTCCGCCTGTCCTGTCTCATCATAACGGCTGAGCCTGTGTCTTTCTTCCCCCTGCAGCTGACTTCGGTCTAGCTAAGCAGAAACAGGAGAACAGCAAGCTAACGTCGGTGGTCGGCACCATCCTTTACTCCTGGTGAGGAAATTCATTCTGAGCGTCCGTCACCTTTCAAATGAAACGGTTGGTTTAAGGGAAAGCCGAGTTTTAGTTAGGACTATCTCAAAATTTGAGGTAGTAACATAAATATAACTAAAATAATGGCGACTGTAGATAACAGCAGAAGTAGGTGAGAAAATGTGTTTTGGTTGAACCAAATCTCTAATTTTAAGCAGCTTTTGAGCAATGGAGAGAAACAGCCAATTCTGCAGCTGAAGTGTCCATATCGTCCTAACAACAGCTGTGTACGTGTGTGTGTGTGTGTGTGTGTGTGTGTGTGTGTGCATGTGTTAGTCCAGAGGTGGTGAAGAACGAGCCGTATGGAGAGAAAGCTGACGTCTGGGCTTTGGGTTGTATCCTCTACCAGATGGCTGCTTTACAGCCTCCATTCTACAGCAGTAACATGCTATCACTGGCCAGCAAGGTTACACACACACACACACACACACACACACACACACACACACACACACACTGTCATCTGTTATCATTCTGTGCTTCTTCTTCTGTGCTGGTAGATTGTCAAGGCCGTCTATGAGCCGATTGAAGAAGGAGCTTTCTCAGAGAGAGTCACAGACATGATCAGATGGTGAGGCTTTTATTTTGAAATGATTGATTTTGACATGTCGTTGCAGCTGCAGAGTGTGTCTTTGTCTAAGTTACACTGAATCCTGAACCTTATACTAAACTTGACTCACAGAATCACGTATATTTTATCCATTTTTAGTATTGTTTTGTGTTTTTATTGTTATAAAAAGCATTTTAATATTAAAGCTGCTCCTTCCTGTAACGTGTTCATACAGCACTGTCCAACATCCTGTCAGGTGTTTGAGTCCAGATGCAGACCAGCGGCCCGACATCGTGGCCGTCAGCTCCAAGATCTCTGACCTCATGATGAGGCTGATGGACGGCCTCTACACTTCCCAGAATGCACTGGAAAGACGAGCAGAGAGAGACAGGAAACGAGCGCAGAAGTACTTCCTGGAAAGACACAAAAGCAGGACGAACTGCTGCCACTCGAACCCGTTTCAGGTAAATTGATTTTAAAAATCGAAAGGATGTAGTTGAGGACTATTTTGATTCTAAGGGGTAACTAAGAACTGCTTTTGTGATCAAACATGAAATTTGTAAATAACTTACTTTTAGTTTATGTCCTCCAGGGAATTTTAAACAAGTGCTGCACTTTTTACAGGAAAAGTCCTCAATGAATACTGAGCATCCAACACGCTTCTCTGCGGCCTGCAGGTCACACCACAGCGAGCAGAATATCACTCAAGGTCAGAATTGAACACAGACTGGCAGAGACTGGAAATCAAAATGATCCCATGATGTAAATAATTATGAATGTGTGTTTTTAGATGAAGCCTCAGACGGCGACGTTGAAGCCTGCGACCCCAAAATCGACTTCACAGGAAAACACTGCGGTTAGTTCTCCCCTGGCTGTGAGAATATTCATCATGAGGTCATTTAACGTGCTGTTATTCCTGATAAATGAGTCGACCTGTTCACTAAACACGGGGAGGCGGTCTGGGATTTGAGCTGCAGTCTTGCATTAACAAGGGCCGCTCTGTTAAAGCTGGAAGTGACTCTTTTTCTCTCGTTGTTGCTCGTGGTTTAAGCTTTTCACTCTGGTTAATCCACTGTGTTGTGTGATCAAAGGATTAAAGTCCAGCACCCGTGTTACACCTGATCACTTTCTACCTGGGTGAGTGAAACGTCTCACGTTACTGACAGTATTTCTGTGGGTCACTTTCATCCTTTAGTAATGTAAAAAAGCAGACTCTGTAATGTTTGCTGATCCACATGCACAGTTTATTCATATCCGACACAGTTTATTAATTATGCATCTTCATTTTGCTTTTGTTCTCAGTGAGGATCGAGCTGCTGCAAAGATTAAACCAAGACCAGGTACCTTTTCAACCTGATACTCGCTGACTTGATTGAATATGAGTAAATTAAACACACAAAACAACTCAGAGAGCAGAGCTTCGGTGTGAGGTGTGTGTGTCCTGTTTATTTCCCCTGTCAGTGGGTGTTTTTTGGTTTTGCTCTCACTTCAGTGTCAGCAGGGATCTGCGTCTCCCAGAAGAAGCTCCGGCAGATTGACGACCCCGTTCAGAGGCTCCTCGTGCAGCTGCACAAAATTATTTACATCACTCAAGTACAGTAGTACAAGCTTCTCAAACCGAGTCATCTGATCAAAGTTCAGTTTAATGTCTCATCAGGTCTCAAAAACCTGGATTTAACTGAACAGGCTCACAGTAAAGAGGCTTTGAGTCTGAGTGTGAATATGAAATGCTGACATCAGCTCTTTTTTCACTCCAGCTTCCACCAGCGCCGCACCACAACGTCAAACGACGGGTGGTCGAAAGATTTAAGAAGTCTCTGTTCCACGGTGGCAGCAATCCGTGCAGGCTGAAGGTGGAGCTCAGCAGGGTTCGTACACCTCGACCTGCGTATTAGTGACACTGGGGAGAGTTTTGATTAAAAAAAGAACTCATTGCATAAAGTTAACCCCCTGATCCCAATCATTTTTGTATGGTATGTAAACAAAATGAAAACCTCCCTCCTGTTTTTCCCTGTAGCTCCTCCAGGCTTCTCCAGACCTGATGGAGTTCGACTCAGCTGGCTCAGACTGGTTTCCTCTGGCCCACCACTTCACAGGAGACCCCCATGCTGCTGACAGCACAGGTAGGAGTTACCACTGCCACCGCTTCACCTCATACGCCCGGTAAAAACACGGAATACTGCAGGATCTTTGACAGATCTCCTGTCTCTGAAGAAATGATTGATGTATTCAGTGATTCTTAAAATCAGAATCAGAGCCCCCCGACATTACATATTGCGGATTCACAGCTGGATGTTTACATTTTAATACCAACAATGTGCATCTGGTTTTCTTTTTGCGTCTTACAGGTGATGGGAATCTCAAAGACGGGGTCACCTATCAGCAGATGCAGGTCAGTTTCTCTGAGAAGGTGATCGGGATTTTTGTCATCACCGGATATTCAGCATTTAACATCTGTAAAATATCAGTAAAACCTTCTCAGTTTGTACTTACAATTAATTTATCAGTTTTTATTCAGTGTTGATTCCTTAAAGGAAGAGGTCAACATTATGCTTAGATGAGATGATACTGATATCATCTCTGTCTACTGAATATTAAGCCATGATGTGTTAGCTTAGCTTAGCACAAAGATGAGGAAGGAAGCAGGGGGAAACAGTTAGCCACAGCATCCAGACAAGAACATTTACACACTTCAGTTTTAGTGTAGCTTAAACACAGAAGATATTAAAGTGTGACTCAGTGAGCTGTAGAGCTGTTGCTAGGCAGATTTGTTACCAGGCTAGCTGTTTCCCTCTGCATCCCTTCTTTATGCTAAGCTAAGCTACATACCATTTTTATTTAAAACACAGAAATGCACATTTTCTTGGATATCCACCGGCTGTTTAAATGTATTTCTCTGTAAGAGGAGGTGTCACCTTTGCTGGATCTCGAGTCTCATTTTGGAACAAAACTCCTTAATTTCCGTCTCGTGGTCGCACTGAGCGTCTGCCTGCTTCCGGTGAAGTGATTTCCTGTGCAAACGTTCCCTTTCAGGAGATCATAGAGGAGCTGCTGGAGGAGAGCAGCTACTATGAAGCCACACACAGCAGGTGACCCGGAAATCTGCACAAAATGCGCAAGCCATTCATCATTTAAAGATGTTGTGTTTTTGTTGTGTTCAAATCACAAATGACAAGCTGGAGCTGAGGAAGATTTGGCATTTGTATTCAAGAATGGCTTAAATGATTAATTGATTATCAAAATATTTAATATTTCTCAGGCAGTGATTATTTGCACAAAGTTGATGTGACTGTGTGAAATCTCCAAAGATAATTTAATATATATGTACATAATGCTGTGTCTGCATGTTCTGGTAATGAAGGTTGAAGTTGCGTGTTTATGTGTCAGTTCTGTCAGTTCAGCCAATCAGAGGCTTGTCATATTAAAGTGAACAGGCCTGTAACCTGTATGTCACACACAGAAGCAACTGGGTTAACTCCAACACTATCCACAGCTCTTTATCTGTGGGGTTCAGCACTTTACGTTCTCAGGATCAGACTCCGCGCTTTGACTCTTTCAGCTCTTCACAGAGCGCGTTTCAAATGGCTGCGAGCCGAAGCTGCAAAGTCAATTTTCTTCATTCACAGAGCCGATAAGAAACCCAACCTTCACCCGGATTCAACATCAGTTTTCAGACATATCACAGTGTCTGCCTGTGGACAGTGAAAACCAACCAAACTTCCACTTTTTGCTCGACTTGAACTACATTAACACTCATTTTGAAAAACTGTTATTATTTTCAATATAATTAACATGTGAAATGTACGTTCTGTATGTAATTCACTGCACGTGATTTCATTGTCATTTCATTGAGTGGAGGGAGGCTGAAGGGACACTTTCTAATGCACTTTAATTCAAAAGGGATCAGTCAGTATCATCTGTATGAGGAATAACTAAATAAACACTTTTTAATGCAGACATGTCCAGTTCATTCATCATTTGTCATGTTGAGTACAAAGTTTGAATGTTTTGTCCAGATCATTCACTTGAGTACTAATACAACTGTAAAACAGTGAGTACATACATATTAACAGCAAATGTACTTTTTGTATGAAAAGTACTAAAAAGTTCAGAAAAATGTCCCCTGTGACTGACAAAATAGTATACAGACATTATGCCTAAGCAGCACTTTGTTGATATTTGTTTCAGTGCTTTATGTGCTGTTAGATAATGTAGTACAGTGGTTCCCAACCTAGGGGCCGGGTCCCTCCAAAGGGTCACCAGATAGATCTGAAGGGTTATTAGATAATTAATGAGAAAGAAGAAAAAACAATGTTTTGATACACAAATCTATTTTCAGTGGACTTCTGCTCTATAATTTGACCTCTTCGTGTCTCAAACTGGGAAGTCTTTCTTTGCTAATAACTCATGAACATATCAAACACAACAAAGGGACCCGGCGAGATACTGAGGTCACAAGGCAAAAGGGCTGGAAAGCACTGGTCTAATCTTTGGCATTGCACTGTGTTTAATAAGATTATCTTTAGCTCTTTAGATTACCGCCTGCAAGTTACAGTGTGAATAGACTCACCAAGGAAATAGTGAGGAAGTACAGGAAACCAGGGGGTAACAGATCCCCACTGCCCCTGTAATTATCAAACAAGTGCTAAATATGCACACAGTAACTTGCAGGCTGTAATCTGAGTTGTTATCATATACTTCTTAGGTAATATCTTTAGATTAAAAGTACAGCTGTCAGATAAATGTAGTGAAAATGACAGTATTTGCCTCTGAAGTATAGTGAAGTAGGATTACAATGTAATATAACATTGAAATACTCATAAGTACAGTACTTGAGTAAATGTACTTACTTTTTACTTTTAAATTTATTCTCAATTCCAAGAAGCTCACAGTCAGGAGTGTCTTCGTTATGTGTTAACTGGGAGCAGAAACTGCATCTGTAGTCAAATATTTCCTGAAAGAAACGACCCGTCCGCTGAAGACTTATCAGATCTGAACAAAGTATTAAGTAATCCATAAACGCAGTGGTATTAAAGTTATCTTCTTACTATATAAATCTGTAATTCATTCACCACTGATAGACTCACTGGATGTGCGCTGCAGTGTAATTCCCCACACGAACCACAGGGGGCAGTCTGAACCTGCTTTTGAGAGGAGACAAGCTGACCTCAAACAACCTCACAGCCTCTAAAAGTACAACACGTCCCACTGTGCCAGTCCAAAAATAACTGAAGCAAACAGCTTCAGCAGAAACAAGAAACGGCAAAATGAAATCCAGTACAAGACTTTAATAGACCAACAAAGACCATATGACGTGATCTATTCCAGGTTCATACATTTGCAATACATGTAAAATTCCCAAACGTGGAAGATATCAGCACATTCAGAGTAGGCACATGAGTTCTTGCAGCACACAGGCTGCTGGCTTACCTACAGGACACCATGTCCTTCTGCTTCAGTGAGGCGAAGCTGCTGTATGTGCAGCTTTGTCTTCTAACATCTGATCTCCTTTTCCTCCTGCTGCCAGTACAGACACATTTTTATTCTTCATGTTTATTAACAGTATTATTTCTACAGTACAGTATCATTTATTTAGGTAAAGTTCATGTCCGGCAGCCTGTGATAAAACAACATGAAACACTGAGGCTCGTTGTGTTAAGTGAAAAATAAAAGTTCTTTTGTAGAAAACATGTTTATACAGAGCTCATCAGAGGAAGGTAAAAAAAAAATTCCTTCAGTATCAGTCCTGCATTTTAAACCACATCCAGGCCGACCAATAACTGCACATATGTCGTCTGTGAGTACAATGTTTACTATAAAAAGAGTAAAAATGTGTATTAGCTTACTTACAGCGTACAAACTCCTCATATTTGATACTGAACAACAATCTCAGTGGATCGATACCACTCACACGTCTGCCTGTTCAATATGAAGCTGGAGCCAGCAGCTGGTTAGCTTAGCTTAGCACAAACACTGGCTACAGCTAGCTAGCACGGTTCTACCCTAAATCCATGTAATCCAGTATTTTCGTCACTGGGCGCAGTGACTTCCTGGAGTCACTGTGAAAAATTAAAAAAGGCATGAACACTATTTTCTGGTAATAATGCCACGATGCTGTGTGCCACATTTAGCAGGAAATGACTGTTGCGTGTTCAGTTTCCTCCAAAGATTAGCAGTCACACAGCACAGCTCAGCAGCCACTTATCTGCTGAGTGATGACACTCCAGTCATTTCTGGAGGCTTCTCCTGCCTCTTAAAAGGCTTTTAATGACAATCACACTGAGCCGACGTGCTCTTTGTACTGCGACTGATTCAGTGTCAACGGTGATTCAGTACAGCCGGTTCAGTTGAAAGAGTCGGTATCATAGATTCATAGATGAGCTGAGCACCTCCAAACACCAGTCAGTGATGCAAAATGACAATGATTCATAGTCCAAAATCTAGATTTCAACTGACTGGAACGTAAAACACATACACTTAAAACATAGCATTTGTTTCAGAGGGAGGACTGAATGGTCAAACCGTCATCTTTCTGCTAAGCTAAACTAATCTGCTGCTGGCTCCAGCTTCATATTAACCATTAAATGGTTCCTAAAATGTCAAACTATTGCTTTAAACTGTGTCAGTATATATAAAACAATATGACATATAAGTACATAAAACATGTATGTTCTTATTTCAGCTTTCCGTAGTTGCGTTCCCATTTTCCTTTATGAACTCAGCTACTGTAAATACATTTGTGAACTTTGTTAATGAAAGTTAAAACAAGTTTCTTCATTTACATTTCCCTTTTGTACAGATATGTAAAATCTGCTCAGACAGTCCAGAGCTTTCTTTTTACAAATATAGAAATCAATAAAACAGTCGACTTGGAGAAGTAATAAAAATGAAGTTCATATGTTTGCAAACTTTGCTACACTAAAGGAGTTGTCATTAAATGAGGTAAAAATGAATCCATGTGATAACTCATGCAAGTATAAATAGAGAAGAAACCTGACAGAAAAGTGATTTCCAGTCGTTACAAGGATTAAAAAAAATGGAAATGTGACAGATTAAAACATTACTGCATCGTTTTCTGTTTGAAGCAGAGTTTCTTTGATCGGCGAAGTCGTCTTTGAACACAGCGCACCGACGGCTCTCCAACCACAAACTGAGGTAAGACACTGGAAACCCTCTGGACTGCATCTGTAGCTTCTTCTGTCAGTGTTTTCTCTGGGAGGGAACGCTGTTTGATGGGCTCCAGGGTACGGAGTCAGAGGAGTTCATGTGCTGTGAGGACACGGTGTGTGTGTGTGTGTGTGTGTGCTAGCTGGTGTTTTGCTCCTCTCTGCTCCCCTCCGAGTGCTTGTTCTGGTGTTTCTCAAGGTTCTGCAGATCCTCCAGCATCTCCTCGATCAGAGGGGGCATGGAGCCCGGGATCTCCATCTTCAGTGTCACCACCCTCTCAGCTCCTGTGCAAACGGACATGTTTTCACAAAGGAAACATTACTGCCAGTTTTCACATTACTATATCATCTGCTATCACAGATATTTAAGTGAAGATGGCCCCAAATACATCCAGGTTTGACAGTTAATGACCCGAATTAAACCCAGTTAGACTCAGACTTAGACCGAGCTCACACAAACTATAAACAGCCTTAACGTCATGATCGGAAAGCAGGTTTTTTTAAATGTGAAAGTCAGCAGTGAAGTTAGCAGGTCTTGCAACAAACTGTCAATCTGATAAGAAGAGCATGACTAATCAAAGCATCTCTCTATCTTGATGGTAACTGACGGAGAGCTAGTTGTGCTTTGAAACCTGCAAGCTAGTTCAGGCAAACACCTCACATTTGATCTCCTCTACTCGCTGAAATATCCAACGGAGCCTTTGTGATGAAGCCGCCCACGCTGTCTGCCCACTCTGCTGCTGTTTCGCTGATGCTGTGCTCATTATTTGCAAATTCTACGAGAACCCTGCTGCAAACTGATTAATGGACTACTCTCTCAGGATTCATGTTTGCATCTGTTGGCCTTTCATCATGCCAGGTGTCGGCCTCTGCAACTGTTCCTAAAGAGTTTATTAGCTGTTGAGATGCAGCGGATCACTGCTTCACTCCAGCAAGGTGTTTGCTCTGATGATGTTACCAGGCTGCTCATACTGCTCGCTGTCTTAATGTTCTCCTTGTAGGCACTGTTGTCTGCCATGTACCCAGGTCTTTTTTTAAATAAACTGTTTTAATAGGTAACAGTGAGAATGATCTCCTGGCAGGGCAGTGATTTCTGACCTTTGGCGCTGATGCTTCGCAGGTCAGTGATCTTCATGAGGGCCTTGGGGAACATGAGGGGCATGCTGGGCCGCCGTTTGCGGGAGTAAATCTTCAGCGCCTCCAGCAGGGGCTCCTGCAGCACCTCCACCTTGGACGGCTCCTCCAGGTCCTGACGGTCTGTTCAGACAGACAGAAAAGACAAACATGTAATTTTAGATGTGAATCTTTTGCATGTTAAAGGAATAATTTCTCACATTTAAAAAAAAATTGCATACAAGTTATTTTTTCCTGAGTTTCAGTACCTCCAGAGACGAGACAGATGGCGCTGAGGAGGCCACTCTCTGTGTCGTCCATCTGCAGTGGCAGCAGCTGGCCGGCAAAAGTGAAAACCTGATCTGTCAGCGGCCCAAATCCAGCGTTGTGGATCTGAGTGCGGGTCAGGGTCAGCCCATCAGAGAAGGTCATGGTGTCCTGGTCTGGAGTGTAACGAGTGCAAATCCTCAGGATCTGGGTGGAAGAAGAACAGAGTGAGGAAGAGGAGGATAGAAGAAAGACAGATTTAAATACATGTGTCAGTGTTTAATGGTGGAACAAGTATCATGATTTCCATCATGAAACTGTAGCAGACATATTGGACAGGAGCAGCTGCAGGAAAGCCCCGAAAAATATTTAAATGACCTCCTGTTTGGGTCGAGATGTTTTTTTAGACATTCTTTCTACTTGTACGTTTCATTATTTTGTACATTGTATCTTTGCCAGAATTCAAGGTAAAATAAATCAGCAAAAGAGAAAACAGGTGAATTTCAGCCTAATATGCTAACTATATTTTTATGTGTTACATAAAAATTCACCCTGTGCTGTTGTCGTGAATGAGGGAATTAGCTACTGATTTTTTACCAGGCTGTAAACATGTTAATTTCTGCTGTAAAGTTGGGCATGTTAATATGGGGGCCTGTGGGAGCTGACTCACTTTTGGGACCAGCCTCAAGTGGCCATTTGAGGAACTGCATCCTTTGGCACTTCGTGTTGGCTTCATTTTTGGTTAGTGTTTGACCCTAAAGTAAGGTGGTACACACAGTAAACATTGAATTGTTGTCAATCACGTTTGGGACTTTTCATATTTCAGCCATTTAAACATCAATCTTTACTCTGGCTCATTTACACTTCAATTAACGTTGATTACTGTGCGCTGTCCCTGCTGTATAACGTTAAAACAGTGGTGCATGGCGCCAGAGTGACAAACATGAACCAAATGAGGAGAACTTGGCAAACAAAAATCCCTGAATGCCTCATCATGAAAAAAACAAGTGAAAATGAAACTCGGCCGAGCTTTTGATTGTACACGGCACTTCCCTGGTGCTATCAGAGAGCGTCAGAGTGAATGATCAGGCCCCGATGGTGATGATGACAGACAGACTTGGCAGTGAATGACACAGGAGACGGAGGGAGGATGAAGGAGAATAAAACATGCGACACACTCTGCCGGAGGGCTGCTGTCTGCCTGCCAGCCCGCCTGTCAGTTCGTCTTCGGCATGAGCGTCGGCTGACAGCCGAGATCCACCGAAGCTGTGAATCGCAGCAGGAGCTGTGTGTGTGCGTGTGTGTGATTCAGGTCATTCAGGTTGAAAAAATCTTTGATGAGTGTGTGTAAAATGAAACTCTTCATAAGTTTACTACATTTTGTTTCCAGTAGGAAGCTTTTTCAGGGAACACGCAGACGTACCAGGATGTCCAGGCAGGCAGTTTTCAGCAGGGTTATCTGGTCAGCGATGGTCAGGCCGGTGAAACCAGGCACCCGCTTAGCGAACTCCACCACCTTGATGATGCACTTGGTGGCGAGCTCGCTGAACTTGTCCCACAGCCCGAGGTCCAGCTGGATCCTGTGGTCTGAGCTGGAGTTCTGGATGGAGGAGAAAAGAAGAAACATAAAGAAGAAGACGTAGAAAACGTCCCAAAATTGATCAAAACGATATTTTTTCAAGCTCAGTTTTAAGCAAAGTGGATCAAAATACATGAATGTTTGTACAACTTGAGGATTTGTAACCCTAAAAATAAACAAATTATCTACACAAAGTATTTAAGAAAACCTTTTTGATTCAATGTAGTCATGTTGATGTTCACAGTCAGAGGTTTCAATCATTAATCTCAAACCAGGTTGTTCTTTTCTTGAATGGAACATGAGTCAGTTTGTTATTCGCTCTGCGCTTCTTGATTTTATTTATACCAGAAAGCATCGCTCACCTCTGCTGACTTATGACCACAGAACATGATGTGAAGACTGTTGATGTATTTTGGAAACGGGCACACCCGGACACTGTACACCAGTACAGCAGTCATTCCTGTTTGCGATGCACGTGCCTCACAGAGGAACACCGTGTGCTTTTTGTTTCCTGAGTTTCTGCTGATAAGCAGGTTTTAGCCACACTAGCGGCCTGGCTGTCAGGACGTCTGTCGCCCGTCTGTCTGCTGGTCATCCACCTTCTTGGTTGAGACTGATAAATCAGGTGCAGCAGCTGTTTCTGCAGATTTCCACCCCCCTCTCACATATATACAAAAAATCAGTAAGAAATTAAATATTTAGTTGGAGTTTAATGGAGCAGCTCTTTCATGGAAATTCCTCAACTGCATATCATCTCAACTAAATCCTGAACACAAATCCACTGCTTGTCTTTTATCTTCTTGACAGTTAGTACCAAATTATGTTCTTTTCAGGAGACCCCCTGACAAATACGCTGTTTCCAATCTGAATAACAACAAATATCCAAATATTAAATGCTAACGTTGCTCCAGGCTTTAAACCTCATGCTGAACGTCTCTGCGCCTCACTGCTTGCTTTGCTTCTTCAGTGCCACTTTATGGAAAAGTCCTCTTTTGTACATGATTCACTTCATAAATACTAATAAGGGACTTACATGTGTATTTCTAGTTATCTTTACCTTCTATGGCAGCCACAATGGAAATATCAGAAGAGTTCATGCTGTCTGTCAGCTATTATCCACGAAATGCATTTCTAAATGAACTGAACCGCTGAGAGGGCAGCTTTGATCTCCTCTCTGCAGAATATTTTCTCTCTGAATATTATTCAGGTCTCATGTCGTGACTCACTGTGGTGTATTTTCCCAGCTGGCAAAGAGAGGGGAAGGTCTCCCTGTGAGCCCTGCAGATCTTCTCCACTATCAAGCCGAGCTCGGCCGTCAGCTCGTACGTCTCCATGATGGTCATCTTCACCGCTTCCTTCTTCCCCTTCCTCTGGTTCCTGTCGTTTCTCACTGCTGAGGGAAAGAAGGACGCAGCTGATTTTTGGAGAATAACTAAAAGAGAGTCAAACTGTTCAAACGTCTGCCATTATATTCTTACTTGAGTTTAAATTGTATATGGGCATTAACATTATGAGCGGGCTCAATCACTCAGACCTTGATTTTGAAAACACATAATACTTTTTTCTAAGAAATTCATACATATATGTATATCCTTGGTGTATCTCTCTCGCTATATTTGTCATGACTCGTGCCACACAGACAGTCCACTGGCTGGAGGTGGGCGATGTTAGCATGTTAGCCGTTGCCTCATAGCTTTTTGAGCATCCTCTCCACATCTGGACCCATGAAACAGCTATAAGTAACGAAAAGAATCAGTGCTAACGTTAGCAAGCTAGGCTAACCGTGGAAAGCAAACCTAACAGTATTATGGGTCCTCCCAAGTGTCTAATGCTCTAAAAGGACGGCTGGCTTAAAATCCCTAAAGATACGTAACCAGCACTACATGGGCTTTTTGAAAATGTGGGAACGTCTTGTATGAACGTTCTCCAGTCTCTTAGGAACGCCGGCTCTCAGAATCTTCCACACTTCTTTATAGCACAACAGCAAATTCCTCTAAGTTATATTCAAGTCCTTTATGCTGCAAAGACCCCAAAATAAGCCTGCAGACTATAGAATCAGCTGTGTGAGAGTCCACCTTTTCAGATTTTAATTCACAAACCCAAAAAAGCCAAAAGTGTGTGGACAGGATGTAGAACAGCGGTTATCGCATATTGTCGTGCAGTTTTGGTTGGATTACTGAGGGTTTAAAGAGCAGCCATTCAGACGATTGCCTCCATAAAAATTCAATAGAGGTGAATGGAATTTCAGAAGTGTTTCTGAAAGCATCTTAAAAATGACTTCTGAACTTCTTTGAAGACAGCCGGCAGTGAGCCGTGTGGATTACCTGTTACTCTAGGTTGGCTAACGGAGGCTAATCAGGTTAGCCTTTCATAATCACTTTGGAAACGGTGTCAACATGTTTCACGGCGTCCCACTGACTTGGTTCAGGCAGCTACTCACATGTAAGAAGAGCTCAGGATTATGCAACACCTCCGTCTCTGCCTTCCTAACCCCCACCCCCCTCCGCCTCTCTCTGGATGCCCTACATCCACTCGTCATTGTGTAAACACTACAAGCGAGATCATGTTACTCACCAGCTGAAGCGGTCAGCGAGCAGTTACATAGCATCCATCTGTCTGCTACATGTGATGTATTTATGTAATGTGTGTGTCTGAGTGTGGAGGAGCACTGAGAACATGTGGATGGGTGGATCCTTCACCGCTGCCCTATCGCTGCCCTCGGCTCTCCCACATGACACACTCTGGTATCTGGGTCACTGCACTTGAGGGCAACACACACAGTTTGACTTTGTTTCTGCTGTACAGTCGAGGCGCTACGATGCTGCTGCAGTTCACTGAGGAATTCTCCATGACTCACTGGGAAATCGGTATCTTAAAGGGTTATTTCACTCAGCTCTTAAAAGGAACGTTTTCGCTCTTATCGCTAGTTTTGTCGGAACATGCAGATTGTTTGATTTGACTTTATGAGGCTGTAAGAGTTCTGCAGACACCTCACTAAACAGTAGAGATGAAATATTGAGCCTTTAAAAATAACTCGCATGCTTTTGCTTTCAGCGTCGCTGTCACGCTGCCCAAACTACCCTCACAACAAAACACTGCCACAGCAACACAAATCAGGCGATCGAATTATGGTCCAAGCCTTTCCGGCATAATTGTTAAAACCAGTGAACGTTGGTTACACATCATAATCCTATATTCTGTGAGTATAGGCTCTCTGATTGGTGGGTGATGCTTATCGTGTTTCTATATGTGTGGGTGGTGCGGAGTTCAGTCATGTTATCTTGACAGACATGCGCAGGTCATTCATCAAACTTTATGATTCGTCAGGTGTTACTCAGGGTTAGTGGCAACGGACCCCCACAGCCCAACCCGCAGTATGACCTGTGGAATATGTTGAGCAAGCAGGACGTTTTGAGGTCTTCTCAGTGGACATTTCTTCATGGCAACCTTTGACTGACATCTGAGAGTGGGCGTTGCTAGAAGACATGCTGTTATTTCCCATGATGCACTCCTGACCGGAGTCATTAAAAGAAGCCAACACTTTTTCTTAAAGTAAAAACAGTGTTGTTGATGTAACTTTAGCGACTTAAGCTCTCTGTCCTGTCATGAAATTTAATGTGGGAGGACCCATTGTGCTGTTTTCACTTAAAAAGTGGAAGCTAGTTAGCCTAGCTTGCTAACATTAACACTGATTCCCACTAAACTTGGTGACAGGATGAGGAGGGGGACACAATGATAAAAAAAATCTTTGATAGTGGCTGTATTTTTAATGCACTTTCTACTAAAAAGCACATTTAGTTTGATTCATTTCCAAATGTATTAAGAAGAACGCCGTTCCTCGCAGCCTTAATTTGATTGATGATCACAAGCGCTCACCGCAGCTCGTTAAGCTTATTGCCGTGAGTGCACATGGTCATAATTGAAGGTGATTCTGATGAATGTTTCAACAACCCCGGCTTCTCTCATCTGGATTCTGGCAGCGGAACAGTCAGAGGACACGTTCGGAGAGATTTTAGTGGGTAAATCAAACTGAACCTCTAAACGTGGGAGGCGAGGGCTTGGTGGGGGGTTACGCTCGTGGGTGGATCTCAAACTTTAGGTGAACTGAGCACTTAAGGCTGTAAAAAATGTGTCTTTACAAAGTTAAAGGAAGTTAGTAAAAACAACACACATCCTCAGAGATGGATGTCATTCGCTGTCCAGAGAAAACCATGTATCTCCAAAAGGGGAGATTTTGAATTACTCCCTGAAGGATTGAAAGGAAAATTCTCCCTCTTGTTAACACTGTGTCTACACAGCCTGTGGAGTGAAAGCAGCAGGTCAGCAGAGCAGCAGCAGCAGTCGTCTGTCTGCGTCTACACAGGATGTGTTCAGGCACAGTACTGAGCGCAGGTCACCCACAAAGCCTAACAGATAATCACTGCAGTCAAGCATGTAAATAAAAGTGACTCGGAGCATAAAAACACACAAAGCACGAGCTGTTATGTGGCCTGTGTAGACAGCTGGACTGATAAAAACGGGAGCACCTCAGTTGTTAAGTTGCGTCCACCAGTAAGTAAGTAAGTCTGTGCATTCAGACCATCACTACACTAGTTTCTACAGTAGAAAACTTGCTTTCTTCTTGCTTTTTATGACTTCTGTAACATGTAAATGGTTCTGGAAAAACACAAAAGATAAACCTAGTCGATAATTCACATTTATGACCTCTGACGTCTTCCTCTCTCTGATCAGTGACATCTGTGTTCTACTATCTGCCCTGTCCTTGAAGGTGTCATCACTTCCTCTAAATTAATCACATTTGGTCAGGTAAGATAAACCCTGTCATGGATCGTAAATGTCTAATTTTGGAATATAACAACATGGTGCTGCAGATTGCACGTATTAGCAGCATGAGAGGACGTCAGGGAGAAGGTTTTAGGCAGTGAGTCGCATGAGACACTTACACTCCTTAGACATTCCCACGGCGAAGCACCTCTGCAGCCGGCAGTACTGACAGCGGTTCCTGGTGATCTTGTTGATGATGCAGTTTCTGTCTCTGTGGCAGGTGTACACCATGTTTTTCTGCACGCTGCGGCGGAAGAAGCCCTGCAGAGGCAACCGGAGAGCGAAGAGACGATATTAATGATTTATGTTACCAGAGCATGAAAATAATCCTGCCTAGACTTCAAGACACAGCCTGGAATCAATCTGACAATGTTAACAGGTTAACATATTTATTTACCCATTTACTTAAAGGGTTCAAAATGACTCTGGGGTTTTGTCTGTCAAAAACAACAATCAATGCTTGTCTAGTGAGAAAGACCAGAGGAAAACATTAAGTATAAACTTATTATCCTTAAAGATATTTACTTTAGTCAATAAAATAAAAACAATAAATCCACTCAAAGTGTATTTCACTGGTTAAAGTGAAAGATTTGACCTTCTAGTGGCGCTAGAGGAAAGATCACCAAAGTGATTAAGATGCATCACGTACAAGATTTTGTGTCAGTCCATCAAATCGATGTTAAGATACTGACTTACACTGCCGCTGAAACACCATAATTTCGATTAAAACATAAAAATGAGTGACTCAAAAGAACCTTTAACAGGACCAGATAACACAGAGACGTCAGACTTGTCATCTCTTAGTCTGAGTGTTAAAAAATCTGTCAATCAAATTGGGAATACGAGCAAATTCCGATAATCTGTTTTAAAATGAAACTACTGCTGTGTGCACTGTGATTTTGGATCAGGCCTTTTGCCTTTAAATACCTTGTTTGTCAGCAGAAACCTCAATTTAATTAGCAAAAACATCTGCAAACAACAAAGACACAAATTTCTGTGGAATTACACAAATCAGATTATTTCCAGGAGGAAAATGAACGTGTTGATGTTGTCCAGGAGGACGTCACCGCAGCTGTAATAATGACTGAACGCCATGCTGTTTCACACCCTACCGATGACTAATGTCAGAGAAGATAACCAGAAGATAAACATCCTCTAATCATGTATTAGACATAATCAACATATTTCCATGCTTCAGTCTTTTATTTTGAGCTTTGGAGTCAATCAAAGGTTTCAGCCCAAATGAGTCATCTTCCTCTTTTAGAGCGTGACGAGCATGCTAACGTGTTACCTTGCAGCCCTCGCAGGCGCTGACCCCGTAGTGGTAGCCTGAGGACTTGTCTTGACACACAAAACAGGGCTTGTAAGTGCGAGGAGGGGGCGGCGGGGAGGGGGGGCTGGCGAACAGGTCGTCTGAGCCGGAGCTGGAGCTCTGGCTTCCAACTGCTGCAATCACACAAAAACACACCATTCAATCAACAGAGGAAGCAGCACGGCAGGGGGGATGAAGCACGCCGTCACTGAACGCTCTGGGTTTTACTAACTACGTGATGTCATGACAGAATATCTTTGGGTTTTGGCCTGTTGGTTCAATAAAAGAAGCAATTCGAACACATCTTGAAATAGGGGACTGAATTCAAACTTTGCTGTCTATAAAGGCAACGGACAGTTTGAAGTAATTTTGCCTTCTGATCCAGCAGAGGGCACTCCTAAATTTACTGATCAATGGCATGCTCTGAGGACCGATCAGTAAAAAAATGTGCAAAAAGTATGCAAACATCAGGTCAGCTTGTACAGTAGAAATATGATTGCACATGTGCTTCCCAGAGGATGAATATTCACCTTCTGGACACAAAATGTCAACTTAAACACAAGATATCTCATCATCTCAAAGGCAGATTGCACAGAGGACGGTCATGGTCCCAAAGGATGGAGACTTGATTTGTATGATGATCACTTGCATGATTAGCACTGCCTAACAATAGATATGGTTCAAGAATAGCTTCATTTCATTCAACCTTTATTAACACTCAGAGAGAACAGACTGGGGAACACGAGGCCTCTCCTTCAAGTGTCCATCATAAAAATAACATATCAAACCAATAATAGTAAAAATAGATTGTAACTAATCATAAATCACTGATCATAATTAGAATAAATTTATGAGCTGAACAGGTGTTAAATCACAGCATGGAAGGTCAAAGTGGTCAGCGATCACATCGTGGAGTACAGCCATTAGCAGCTGGATGTAGACTCTCAGTCCTCCTCCTGAAGAGATTACACATGTAGATGTAGCCTCCATAAACCATATATGTATAAAAAGACATGAGGACATAAAGAAATGCGAAAATGGCTCCTCCTCACAGAGGCAGAGACTCTGCTAAACACTCAATTCCATGATGCTGCTGTGAGATTTCAGAATAAGAGCATGACTTCACCGCTCGCTGTGCAGGACGTTCGTGTAACTCTACACCGATCTTATCAGCCTTTATCAGAGTGAGGCTGCAACAGAGCAGAACATCCCATCCCACAACAATTTCTAAATACGGCTCATGTGGAGTTATATATGTTCATGTGACCTTCAGGAACGAAGAAACCAAAACCGTAGAGTGAAACCTGAACTGTCTCATGAACAGGACAGAGGACGCTTCGTCCTGAGAAACCTGCACTTTGATTTCCTTCAACCACCACAGGCTGGCAGAGCCGTTATCAAAGCAGATGTACACAGCTGCACCTATTAGCACAGCTTTAACCTTCATTTTTCCGGCTGAATGTGTCATTTCACTCCATCAATCACAACAGTCGGCCCTCCCTCTCTAAAGAGAGGAGAATCGCTCCGGTCGGCCTCCCCGCCGGCTCTCTGATCACCTCCACCGCTCCGACGCTGACAGAAAACGAAGAAAGACGTTTTGAAAAGGGGACAAAACGAGAAAAATTGCTCATCTACATCCCCTTGAACCCGTGGCCTCCGGGTGAACCTGCAATCAGCGGGTCAAACGAGGACAGCCCCGTCAGCCCGAGCGCTCCCCCAACACGAAACAATGCAGGAGCATGCCACAAGCCCAGCTGACTGATGAGAGGCAGAGCGGGAGGGAGAGGGCACAGAAAGTGAGTGTGGCGGGGTGGTGTAAGCGACTCGGGCGGGGGATGGGGAAAGAGGCTGCCCCCATCCCAATTTAGGTGGTGTTGTTTCATGTATGCAACAATGCATTGTGTTGTTTGTGCTTAAATCAACAAAAGCTATTAAATATTTTGGAGCCTGAAACAATTAAAAAAGGAAACTGGTGAGAGAAGTTCTGTGTAATAAGCTTATTCAGAGATGCTAAACGCTGCTAAAAGTTAAGAAATACATTTTCTGACCTTACTGCACGTCTAGTTTAATACAGCATCCACAGATCAAAATGCAACAGAAGCATTTTCTGTCGCAGCTAACGATTGTTTTCAATCAAGATTAATCTGTTGATTATTTTCTTGATTATTCATTCATTCTGTAAAATGTCACAAAATGGTGAAACATGCATCAGAATTTCCAACGCGATTTCTTTAAATTCATGTGCCGCCATTTATGACATAGGAAAGAGTCAAACCCTCACCTATGAGAAGCTGGACATTTTTTGCATTTGTGTTAAAAAAAAAAAAGTGATTAATCAATTATCAGAATAGTTGCAGATTCATTTTCTTTCAGCCGATAAACGATGAGCGCAAGTTATTTATGTATTTATGTCATTCGTTACGCATATATGAACTTCTGTCTCCCCGAGCCACATTGAAACTTTTGAAGGTTCAAATAAAGTTGAAGAAAAAAAACTTGCTTTTATCTCTTCCTGGTTTAAAGTTTGTTCACAGTGAATCCAAAGATTGCGAAGAAGATTTATTTTATTTTCCATTTCTTCCCTGAAACATTTTCTGTGTTTTGGAGTCTGAGATGTGAAAGCAGCAGCAGTCCATTTCCCCGAGTACTGCATTATTTTGAGGTACTTTAGCATTCATATTTTCTGCTACTTCATACTTTTACCATGCTATATGGAAATATTGTACTTCTTTCGGGTTTTTGACCAAAACATCAAACAATCTAACACTGTCATAGATAATAAAATAATACTTCTGACCTTTAAAGTGTGAATTTGGGATTTTTAATGCAGGACATTTACTCATAACGGGGTATTTCTGCATTTGTTGTCCTGATACTTTTACTGAAGTACAGGATCCGAGCAGCACCAGCCTGGCTCTCCAGTGACCTCCTGAGCTGGTGACCGTCCGGTGAACCCACGGTGACCCCAAACTGACCGGCCATTCCCGCCCCGTCCCAAACACAGACCACCACACCGTCAAGAACTGTGCTCACATACAGTACCCTGCTTTCTGCTGCTCTGCGTGTCCCATTTCTGTTAAAAAAAAAAAAAAAAAGCTGCAAGAGGAAACTCATCATGAAAAAACTCACAGGATCAAGATCAAGAGTACATTAAAGTAGAATGAGGAACACTTTACTTTAGGGCCCTGTTTGAGCAGTTTCTATAACAATGAATAGCACATTATAATGTAGCTGTAGCTGCTATAAAGACATTTGTGTTTATTAATGTAGTGTTTTATTTTGTGTCATTACGACTGTCTTTTTAATAGATCGTCATTCATCGTGTGTTTATACATCAGCCTCCATTATGGGTGTCCACATATCTGCTGCTTATAAATGTGACTGTAGAGGGTAAAGTCCTCCAGACGCCATCAGAGGAAAACTCAAAACCGCCTTCGTCCATATGAATACCAATTGCTGAACATTTAGACTTACGCTTTCATGCTCCTGCCCGTTTTTTCGTATTGGTTTGTAATACTCTTTTCTTCATTTTCGGAGCACTTCATGGTCTCTTTGTGAGCTGAAAGTTAAGAAATCTCTAAAACATAAACTTAATACCACCATCCTTGGCCTGGACTTTGTTTAGACTGTTTTGTGGGCATTATTTATCTTATTAAAGTATTATTCTTATTGTTTTAAACTCTAAAATGTTCTTTAATCTCCTATGCATTTGATGTTGTCTATTGATTATTTTACTGCTTTTTTTCATCTATTTTGTTAGTGTTATTGATTCAGTATACTAAAATTTCTCATGCGCATTACTGACAAATTGTTTTACTGTTTACATTTGCACATTTTTCTTATTATCAGCATGTCGCTCATCTACAGAAATTCAAGGGGCTTTGAATTTCTGTAAACTGTATGAAAGCTGCAACACAAATGGAATCTGACAGGTTGATTGATTCAGGGAAGACAAGAACAAGGCAGTGGATTTATCCCATATTTCCAGCAATATATAGATATTATCAATATCCATCTACCTACCTGCTAATGTTCTGAAATGTTATTCCAAATGGGGGATTATTCTTATGCTGTAGCACAACACCTGACCTCTAATGTAAATACCTGCAGTGAGATACATGAACTGAAAATGCATTTGAGAACTAGTTTCAAATTAAACTGAAAGAAATTAAAACTACCTCTTATCATTTTGCTCTGAGGGTCTAAGGATGGAGGGTGTCCTGCACAGACTGCAAAGACAAATTTGTGGTTTCTGATTTTGGGCCATATTAAGATAATGAATTAAATATAATTCATTTCGATGTTGATAATAAGCTGATATTTTTCCTTAAGGGGTTTCACAGACACGAGGCCACAGATTCATCACTGATTCAAAGTTTAGCCTGAACATCAGTTTCCACCTACACTGCGAGCATCGCTCCTGCTGCCAGTCCGCCTCCATCAGCTCGGGGAAGAAGGCTGACAAATCCTGGTCCTGCTCCTGCGGCATGCACGCAGGGCTGGATGTGGTGTACAAGTCCATGATTTCTCCGGGACCGAAAGCCTGAAATTCCAGGTAGTCGAACATGATCTCGGTCCAGTCCCTGCGTAGTCCGTCACAGCAGGGCGGCGTGTCTCTGCAGCTTCTACCTGAGGCAAACGGCGTTTTAACAGGAAAACATGCCTGTGGTGCGTTCAGGAACAGACCTTCACTTCCCGCAAACAGTTAGAAACTGTTTGCATGCTGCCAGGGGACTGTTCCTCCCGCAGAGACAGCGGCTAAACGCATCCAGATCTGTTTTGCATAACAAAGTTTGTCCCGGGACTACTTCTTCTTATCTCTTCTTTATTGACGAATGTCGCAGCTCAACCTGCTTCATACTAGTTATGTCAGAGCGACCGATGGTGTTACCTAATGTATGCGAGTGAACTCTCCATGAACCTCCTCCGCTGCTGACCTTCACATGAACCAGCCGCCGTCTGACATCACCGGCAGCGGTGGAAACTGGCACTGAAGTCCCGCACTCCCGTCAAAGTATTGGTACTGTGGTGGACGAAAGGAGAAGTTGTCCAACTCAATCAAAATGTAACTTAAAAAAAGTATTAAAAATGACTCAGAATGGCGAGAGATATATCCTTACTCCATACATTCTTCTTCCTTGTGTCTACATTACCCATAATGCAACTGAGCCAACTGTCGACGGCTGGAGTTTCGGTGTGTTTGGCTAGTAGCGGCTAATGTAGCCATAAGCTGCTAGCCTGCAACAGAGATTCGGAGCAGGTTACAGATGTCTGGTAAGATCACTTTTTTAAATCCCTAGATTTTCCGTGGTCTTCAGTGAAATTATGGCACTTCTGAGGCAATTTATCAGACTTTCTGGGAAGCTTTACGCCACTTTTTAAACATGTAGTAGTCCTCCCAAACAGACACTACCCAGGTTTCCATTCTAATATAGCACTCAGGGTAACCAGTTTTCAGAAAATCTACAAAAAAGAAAATGCTATTTTTTCAAGTGGCAAACTTAGGGGCTTAAATATGAAGCCAACACAGAACTGCCAAAAACAGTGCAGTTCCACGAATGGCCACTTGAAGCTGGCTCCAAGAGCGAGTCAATCCCCATAGACCCCCATATAAAAATGCCCAACTGTCGCCAGTTGGAGTCTCGGTGTGCTATGCTAGTAGCGGCTAATGTAGCCCCAGCTGCTAGCCTTCAACATAGATTAGGAGCAGGCTACAGATGTCTGACAAGATCACTTTTTTACACCCCTAGAATTGTTTCATTTTCATACTCAGAGTCTTCAATGAAATTATGTCACTTTAAGCAATTTCTGGTAAGCTTTAGGCAACTTTTTAGGTGTAGGTTTGGAGGTGTACAGGCAGGAGACCATTAGCTTAGCTTTGCATAAAGACTGAAAGCAGGGTGAAACAACTAGCCTGGCTCTGTCCAGTTAACAGGTTACGTGATTTGTGTTAAGCTACATTGTTTATGAGCTGTTTAATGTAAAGTCATAAGCTTTTAATGCATTATATAAATAGAGTGGGAGAGGCCCCATTTAAAACAAACAAGTCCACTTTCATGTTTTTGAATGCCAGTAACACACCCGACTCTGATGAAGTATGTTTGAAGCTAAAGGCTAATGCTGGTTGGATTTAATGCTGAGGAACATTATATGAACGTAGCACATTTATTCTTCAAAATTACATATTTTTGCATTTACACGTTTTATTCTTTAATTTGGCCTGAAAATGCCTTTTCTCAAAAATATTTTATTTTGTGAAACTAAGGGAAATTCTATTTTAAGCTGATAGATAATGGATTTTTTTTTTTTTTTTTTTTTGATATTCAGGTTCTTAGCTGTGGATTTATGGTTTGCCATAAGGGGACACTTGTCTGTTTTATGCACAGGGCATTCAAAGACGAGCAGATACACTGATGTTCCAGTATTGGCATTTCATGATTGAAACCATGTGGCCTTTTGCGAAATCAATGCTTTTTAGACACTATTTCTCTTCATTCGTGTCCACTTCAATTCCTGATTCTTGACTTTAAGTGAGAAATATTTGCAGTTAGGAGGATCCATAATTAAATCTACCTGAAGATCAAGTAGGTCAGCTACAAGATGGGTTGGTGGGTGGGGGGAAGGAAATCTGTTCCACTCCAAAATAATGGACCTAATTTATAGCATTCATCACTGGGAGGTCACTGAAAACAACTTCCCTGCTTCTACAACTTAAAACAAAAATATATATATATAGAAAAGGATTTTGTTGCCAAAATGATCAATTAAAAAGAGACAGAGTGATACGGGCGGCTGGTGCCAAAGAAGAATGCTAAAGCTATTTTGTTTGAAAATATAAATACACTTGATCTCCTTCAATGCCACTGCTAACCCCATTGAGGCATAGAGGCTGCACAGATCCAATGTTAAAGGAGGCTAATTACTCCCAGTATCTCCCACTCCAGGGAGGCCAGGTCATCCAGAGGACAGGCATGTGAAACATTCCTGCAGCCTGCTGCTCATGGACCTCCCTCCCAGCTCAGTCTTCCCCTGCCCTCCTTTCTCCTCCTCCATCCATCCTCCCCCTGCTCCTTATCTTCCTCCTTCCTCTGTCCTATTTAGCATCACTCACATTTTTTTCTCACTCTCCATCTTGATCGCTCACTCCAATATTCATTCAGTCTTTTGTTTTCATTCTGTGGTAGGAGTGCATGAATTCAGCCATTCATCACTAATTTTTTGTGGCAGGGGGTTGGGATACACTGACTTGCTCAGATTAAACAGGACTAAGAGTATGCAGCCTGCTAACGGCTCTGAGACCTCGTTTCCACCGAGATGGAAGGGGTTCTGGTTTGCACACCTAATTTTGAACTGTTCAGAGCATTTCGGCCAAAAATTAACTGGTTCGTAACCCAAACCAATTAATAGCAGGCTTTTATTGAAGTATGAACCCTGATCACATCAGTGGGCGTGCCATATTGTACAAGTTAGAAAGAAAGGATGGAGAACGTCATTCATCTTATCATAATATTTCGTCCATGCTTGTTTTTTGGATTAAAATAGCTGTAATAACAGAGCAACAGCTTGCAGGTAATTAGTATGATCCGCCATCTTGCTACTACTGTTTAATTCCATTGTGCATTGTTCAACACCCTCCGTTGACGACACATCCTTGAAAACAAGTTTCACTCAAAACTGCTGGAAAGACAAACTAGGTTGTTAGATAGCACAAAGGTTCCAAGAATCCTGAATGGAACTGGTTCAAGAACCAGAGCTAATTTGGTGGGAAAATGGTTTGTGAGGCTGCACTTATAGGTACTAGATGCAAAGTTATTTGATATGTCCTCAAAATGAAATGATAAGATAATGTATGTCGTTACAATAATGTACCGTCGTAAATTTCTGGATCCTCAAAGATGAAGACTTACTGGTTGGTTTGGTGAGTGGTTTACTTACTGCTGGATAACTGTCCCCAGCAGGGCAGCACACAGCTGCTTCCCGAAGCTTCTCTATGGGAAACATCTGGAATTGTCTCGCGTCCACTGGATGATCATCCAGCATTCATTATCCACAGCTGTAAATAGGCTTAGCTGTGCTTTGATCTGAATGCTAATATTAGCATTACAGTTAGCATATATGAAACAACTACTGGATGTTGTTGTACTGACAATCACATGTTATATTTATGAACTACCCTGTGAGCAGACTAACATATAAAGCATGTGAGAAGTGGAAATTAGTGGGTTCAGCATGGTAACATGGTAACCTTTAACTTGTTTGTGTGTTTAGCATGTTTCAGCATGGACATTAACTTTAAAGTACAGTTGAGTTATTTTGTTATAACAGACCTGGCATGTCGTGCAAAATGTAAATTTTGACCTATTGATGGCTGTTAGACTGACAGTCAGAGGATCAGCAAAGTCAGTAGGATTTATCCAGTGAGGGCCATGAATACCTGTACCACGTTTCACTTCTTTCACTAGTTTTGGAGATATTTTACTCTGGATAAAAAGTATGCACCAGACTATCATGAAGAAATTAGCTTTGTTATCTTGAAATAATGGCATTAAAGAAAATTGCAAACATGGCCATTTTTCGCCTCTGTAAAATATAAACAAACACTATTACTATAATATAAAGTAATGTGTTTAACATTTAGTATGACCCTGGCATTAAGAACAATTTATTTTTAGAGTTTCTTTTATTATTTACGTTTTTGTTCTGATTTGGTCATCAAAAAAACTACTGTAAATATGCACAAACAGAAACCATGTTTTGATTTTGTTAAAGCTTTAAAATCCTTTTCATTTGCTCATCATTTTGTGCATTTTCCCAGCATTTTGTCCAAATATCACATTGCACCAAATGGGAGGTAGAAGTAGAATGACCGACAACATAACAGATCCTCAGTCTTCCTTTTGCTTCTTTACAACCAGTTGTAAACTTTTACTCGGAGCCTGGCACCATTGAGGAGTTATTTATTAGCGCAATATATCTCTTTATTTTCACTGTCACACAAGCAGCAAGGGGATGAGCTTTAAAAGGGCTCTCTGTACATCAAACTCCTCTTTGAAGTTTTATTTGATTTTCTA
>JBBMOE010000050.1:0-105000 GCA_037975065.1 Chaetodon trifasciatus
AAAACAAAACCACTTTAAATCCTCGCTTAGACTTGTGTAACAGCATTCCAGTGCACTAAACAGCTTGACTTACTCTGATTGCACATTGATTATGTTAGTACCTGGACTGGGTTGCACCAGCTCTTTGCTAATCCATTAATAAGCTTGTGAGTAAAGTTCTTAGTAACTACAAGCTCATTTCAAACATTCTAGATTGCATTGCAACATTAAAATGTCAGACATCTTTAAATAAAGACTACAATAATGTGATAAGTGCTTGCTTTGGGAGCTGTATCTGTGGAGCTATACAATCAAAAGCAACAGTGCGAGCCTTTTTTTTGAGGGAACAAATGTGCCTGAGATAAAATGAAGAACTGCAACCCCGATTCCAAAAAAGATGGACATAAAACATAAATAAAGCATAATGTGTTAATTTGCTTTTTGACATGTTCTCAACTGAAAAAAGACAATATATTTAATGTTCGACCTCATCATGTTCATGACAGCTGATCTCTGACTTGAATCATTACTTGGCCGTAAGCAATGAGCTTTTCGCCCTAACTGTCCCCTTGTCTGAGATAAATGAGCATTCAGACCTACGCTGACCTTTGACCTCACAGCAAGGTGGCGCCCTTTCATTCTTCTCAGACAGCAAGCGTTCACATGAAGCAGGGAACCAAACACATATGGAGCCAATGTTGTTCTCAGGGCAACCAGCTGCTGTCAATCCAATCAGGTCTTCCTCCTCGCAGCAGTATCTCTCTGTCCTCCATCCTGCCATCCTCTCCTCCCTCTGTGAGGGTCAGACAAACAGCTGGCTCTCTAAGCTAGAAGCCACCACCTTGACAGAACATACAGGTCAAGAATGACTGAAGATCATGCTGGGACTTTACTGCATGTGCTATTTCAGCCAACTAAAGCCTGTTTTGTATGTGTCCATTTAATTTCTTTTTTCCTCCTCAAACACAGCTTTTTTGGGCCAAATGAAACGACTGAATGGGCATATTATTGCCCATGACTCTGGGATGACATCAGACGGCGTCCTCTGTGATTCTGAACTGACCACAGCTGATATCCAGGCAGGCGGTTGATATTTGACACTCAAAAGACACAGTTTCAGAGTATTATTCCTTAAGAATGAAGAGCACTGTGCACTGGCAATCATGGATGTGTTGTCTCTCACAGCTGCCTGTTGTGGCCTTCACTGTGTCCTGCCAGCCAAATCACATTCTCCCTCGCTCGTGGTCTGTTTGCATGGCGAAGGAACTCTTTCATTGGCTCAGTAGACTGTAAAAGCATGTTTGACCTGCATGCAAAAGAGATAATGAAAAGTGAGGTGGGAGTACAACCTCTGTGCTTCTCCTGGCTTTTCTGGAAGGTGTGTGTGTCTGTATGGTGTTCTGTAGGCTCACACACTCATATGTAGGGACTGTTTGCATTTGCATGTGTGTGATCCTAATCAGGGCCCCGGCTCTCCTGCTCTCGTCTGTCCGGCGTGTTTGCTTTGTGCTGACATATGGTGCCGCGGCCGTTTATCTGCACCTAACTAGACACACAGGCTGTTAGGAATGTGTGTGGGAGAGGACAGCCCTGAGCTAACAGACTCTTCTTCCACCGTCTTCTCTGTTTACTTGCTATTGTTCATAGCTTCTGTGCAGAGATGAAGAGAAGGGAATGATTTATGTGTGCAGTGACAATAACAAGTGTTTGGGTTGCAGTGGCGCCAATACGCTTCTTTATCCTGTGGAATCGGCTGAAGCCCAGAGGCGCTGTCTCTACAGGAGCGTTTATTTGTGGAAAGTTTCACAAAATGCTAAGCTAGAAATCAGCGGAAGCTAATTATTCGCTCACATGCTCAATTGCCAAGCTTTAAGGCAGAGGGAAGTTTGAGGATGAGGTGATTTTACAGGCAAATTATTTTTTCTCGTTTAAAAACAACATCCAGAAAGCCAATAATTCCACAGGCAGAGACAGGCGTGGTGTCTTAATGAAGTCAGGTCGCCCACTAGCTGACTCCTTCTCCTCCTTTTATCCCCCCTTCCCCTTTTCCTCTGCTGCATCTGATATTTTTGATGTTGTTTTTCTTACTTTCTTCCTGAAAAATGAATAGTGGCTCTGTCACATCAGGGAGCGCAGGGCTCTGGGTTGTCTCCTTCCTGTTGCCTGTCTTATCTCGCACACAGATCCTGGCCTGACCTGCTGTGGCGTCAAGCCTCTGCTCGCTCACCCCCTCTGTGCAGATAGGCAGAGTGGGGGTTCATATTCAGCTCCCTCAGAGTTTGGAGCGAGGGCAGGAAGTTCCTACCAGCTCCCTCCTCACCCAGACCACACTGGGACTCTGGGTATAGAGAGTTTGGTTAAGATACAAGGCAGGGAGGGATGGGTGGGGGGGTCGGTGCATGGGGGCTTTTACTTGAGGCCCCACCATGAGGTCCTCATTTGTTCCTGGGGCCATTACTGTGACAGACTGTTTACAATCACCGACAGATTAGGTTTACTTAAGGATTTATGTTATTCCTTTAGCTGAAACGTATAAACACTGCTGACACTTTTCCACCACCCCGCTGTTATAAATTAATATTGCCTGCTGGGGCTGTGGGGCTTACTTTAAGCATGCAGAAAATGTGTGATTTTCTAAACTCTGTGCAGGAAAAATATGCTCTAATTCCTTCCCAAAGACGTAGAATGAACAGCAGGGTAGCTCTGATCTGTGGCGCTTCCAGTGGTGGCTTTGCCTCGACCCACTCTCTCCTCACTACAGAGAACTCAACACTCCATTAAGAAATGGTACCTGAGTCAGGAAATGTCCACTGCCACTGGGTGGTGCAATATGAAAGGGAAGTTTCTCATATTCAATGACAGCAAACATATCCTCTTTGCATTCATGTTTCTATGTGCTTCTGTACTCTCTGCAGAGGAGAAGTGTTCTCATTTTTTGGAACACTTCCTACAAGGTAACCTTTTATTTTAATCCCCACTATTTAGTATTAATAAGCAATAAAGAATCACTTATCAAGTGTTTAATAAGGAGTTATGAGCACATTTTGCGTTTTTTTTTTCTGTATTTGTCATGTAGTTATAACTTCCTCTACATAGCATTCATTTATGGTAACACAATATAACAAAACAAGGTTATTGTATTGAAGAAAAACTGAATAAGAAACTAAAATTAGAAAAATATTTTAGTCACCTGAAACAAAATGCAAAGTAGACTTTGTAAAAAGAAAACTAAAACTAACTGAAACTGAATTATGCACTTACAAAACCATAAAACACACAAAACTGTTATAGCCACACAAACCAATCCTTACAGTGTGTTTTAAAATATTTACTAATTGTTTTACATATGTACAAATGATTCATAGCATAGGTTTAAATATTGTTAATTAATGTTGAGTTTGAAAGTTTCTCTACCTTCAAAAAAGCTGAAATAGTCAACTCTACTATAATAGTTAAACATTATACATCTACATTACACACTCACTACTGCTACAGTAGCTGGGAAGCTAATGTCTCATAATGGGCAAACGTCGATTTTATCAAAAACTTAAATGAACTTAGGAGAAGTCATCATTTTTCATTAGTTCATCCATCTGTTAATTTTCAGCTGCTTTGCAAGCCAGTCTATACTAAATCACATTCTATGTGGTATTAAAAGTCTTCAATTAACTAACGAGTTGAGCCACAAAAAGTTCATATAAGAAATAAAATTCCAAGTCCATGGCAGTGATTCGTGGCTGACATTCACAAGCCGTCATCAGGGTGTTATGACACAACAAATACTCACTGACTTATTAGAATCTCCAAATTGAAATTTCCTAAAGCTTTGCACGTCTCTGTCCTGCTGCCCATCCCGTGCAGTGCTGTCCCTGTCCTGTGGCTCTGCCCGAAGGAAACCACAGCTCTTCAGATCTCTTTAATTACATGTCTGAGCCTCAGTCACAGAAGAGCTGCACAGCAGGGAAACCGCTCAAGCTTTTTTATAATCAAAAGGGAAAATGGCATCGTCCTCCCTCCTCTGCTTCTACAGCAATGATAATAACTAAGAGAAAGGGCATTATTTTTCCAGGCTTTGTTGCTGCTGAATAATAACTTTCCAAGGGGAAATGATAAACATATGAAGCAATTACACTATATGAGAAATTCAACTCAATTTGGAGTCCCTACTTTCAAGTTTATGGTGCTGGATCAGTGTTGTCGTTTTCAATTTGCAGTCAGGCGAACATTAGAAGTGAATGTTGTGAGCTGAATCAGTGACAGCAATGGGAGATGGTCGTTTTATTATTCTTATGGATTCATTCTGGTCTTCCTCCTTATTTCTTTGAACTCACATCTTTCATATTTCATAGTTGTAGTCTGAACCATATGGCATGAAGGCCTAAATTCATTAGCAAGCTGGCCTCTGATCCATACATTTCAAATGTGAAGGACCTTTGGCCGACCTCCTGCCCACCTGCATGTGGACATTTTTAATTAATACATTCCGTTTTTCCATAGGTCTATTTGTCCTGAAAAAAGGAGAGAGAGCAGACACATGCCATCCTGGGCGGGTTGGTATCCGGAGCAAGGTTTGGCATACAGCTCAGTGAAACCACAGATATTCCCCGGCCATCTCCACTTCTCTCTCCTCACCAGCGTATCCCCCCTCCTTCACGCTCTCACACACTCCTGGTAGGGCTTCAGCTAACAGTGTGGCACATTCACCACTCTCTTGTGCTCGGGTCATGACCTCTCTCGACAATGCTGCGCTCTGCCTTTTCTTTAGGTGCGAGGAGGGTCATAACAGAGAAGACTGCCCTCCATTCACACTCTCTGGAGACGTACATGCACACATGTGAGAACACACAGAGCTGTTTGTCTCATTTAAACAACTGGAGTCTATGTGAGGCTGTGCATGAAGCCTGTATCCCAGTCAGATAGATTCATAGTGTGTGCTTTCCCAAGCACAACCAGAAAGGTCTTCTTCCTGTCATTCATTCAGTCTCTCTACAAGATCCAGAAATACTTCATTGTTTGTAGTTTTGATTGCCTAAATTAGTGCAAGGTTTCGGTCATACACTTCTGTCAGACATCAAACAACGTTAAAAAGTCCAGTCAACAAGAACTGAAATCACAAACACCTGACACATTTGCACCATCAATAATTGATTGAATAACATATCTAAGCAATGTATCTCAAGATCCATAGATCGCATAGAAAATACTCAATGGACTGTGAGAAAAAGGTCACATATATCAACAACTAGTTTAAATGTGGCAGCAGGGAAGAAAGACAAGCAGTCCAAGTCTTTTATCCAAACTGAAAATAATCTTCATAACCTTCAAAGAAAAACAAATCATACAGAAAATTAGATTTTTCCAAGAGTAATAGAATCATTTATTACACAACAAAGCAGGCCAATATTTCAATATACTACTAGTGAGGGAAATGATTAAAATAATTTGAAACAAGTGTTCTTAAAAGCATTTAAATATACGGTATATGAGACTGGAAAGAGTTCAGGGAAAAACTCTGTTCTCAGCGGCAAAAGGACTAAAAATCACATGTGTCTGACCCTGAAAGCAAAAGTGAAACAAGACTGAGCTACAGCTACGCCAGATGCGGTCCCCAACTTCACAGCGGCACTAGAGGAAAAGTCAGAGGATCACTAAAGACAGTCAGATAAATCCTGGGGACCATGCACGTCTGTACCATTTCCATCTGGTAGTTGAGCTATTTCAGTCTGGACCAAAGCGGTGCAGCAAATGACTGAACGACTGACTCTCTCATCCTTACAGCCATGCAGCCATGCTATTGAGGCATTTGTTTCCCATGCAAACCTTACTTGTTTAACAAATTTTGGACATTTTATGAATGAATAAATGATTACAGATGGGCATTGGTTGCTGTGTTTTCCATGAACCACGGACCACCACTGCCACATGTGTTAACCAGCCCCGAGTTAACCATCTCAGGGGGTTTTATATTTGTCATGGTATGCCTGTTGAACACATCCTGGCTATGGGACCCAAAACACAACCTCTATTGTGCATGCTTAGGTCACACACAGCCAACCTTGACAGTTGGAACGGGTATGGGGGGTCAGATCTGAGACAGACACACTGGTCCTCATTGAGGTGTTGTGATAAAAATCAGCCAAGAAGGCCGGGACGTGGAGGAAAACGCAGAATTAATGTTGCTTTTTATCTGCATGGCTCCAGGTGGAAATGGCTGCCCTGTGTATAACATTATTCAACCACTGTCAATTCCAATAACAGAGCGTAGGTTTCTTTCATAAAGGCTGGTTTATGCATCTCACAGAGGAAGCAAAGGAGAAAGAGGGGCAGGAGACAAGAAAACAGGCCAGATTCATGAGTCGTGGGGATTCACCGAAACAAGCCAAGCTGCCCCTTGTGAGGAAACAGAGAAAGGGGGAAGGTATAAAAACATGGCAATCAGGGACTGAACTGACTCACATCCTGAAAGTCAGGCCATTGTGCTGTGAATACAGAGCAGAGGATATATGTATTCTTGGATCCCTCAGTTCCGGTGATCTCCAGTTGGTGTGTTGAGGACGGTAAATGAAGCCTTTTTTTTAGCTTACAGGACTGAACAGGAGTCCAACCAAAACACACGCCAGAGACAAGGGGACCATCCCATCCCATCCCAGAGTCCCCGCGCTTCCTGTTTTCTTTTAACCAAGGGGCACAAGAGCTCCAAATGTATGTGTGTATGTCTGTGTGTGATTTGAGGAGGATGTTTGGCTTGGTAATGGATTTTATTAACACTGAGAGGAAACAAGCTTCAATGGCTCTTGGGAAACATGTTTAGACCCAAGGAGTGGGCTGCTGTTTGAAGATAAAGTCTCTTTGTTTGTAAGACATCATGGACACATTTACTGGGACTGTTAGTAACAGCGCTGCTGTTTCAGCAACATGGAGGAAAGGATATTTAAAGCACTGAGGTAACTCTGAGGCAATTGCTCAAGAACAGACCGCTTAAAGGATGGGGTAAGTTTAGGATAGAGCTACATAGTGTAAGCATAGTGGTGGGATTGTCAATTTAAAAACACAGATTTACACAAGTGCTTTAAAGTGACCTTCAGACCCTAGACATTCAGAGAGTCTATTACAGTAAATGCAACTGAAACTGCCCACATGAGCACACACGATACAAATCTGCCACATTTGCCTAGTCTTACTAATGTGTTGACCCAAGTAAGTAAGAAACTCATTTACGAACTGGGTCACAATGGTCCAAAACTATTGGTGAGAAGGCAAACCTTTCTGTCTGTTTCCACTTTGCAATTCAGGCATTTCTCCTATGTAAGGCTTGTTAGTAGCTCATACACCCAGAGGGCTTAGCAGTAATTAAATCATGTAGACCTAAAACAAATCATTTTCCCAGTACTACCTGTGCTGTGATAATATCCATTTGTAGTGACTAAAGACTGAGTTAACCTTTTTATTTGCTATGTTTAGGCACTTACAGCACTTGGTCAAGATCTTAGTTAAACATTGAAAAAGTCACAAATGACTGAAAGCAGGAGTTTATTGACATTTAATCAAAACCACAGTCTTTCCATTATCTTTAAAGTGCTTTTGCAAGCACAAGACTTGGGGCAGGAAGCCCAGCGTCCACTATATACCCTGACCACCGCCCTGAAACTTCTGTGCAGTGCAGTGCAGTGCAGTAATAATAATAATAATCCAGACAGCCATCTCATCTCCCTCATTACATATGCAGTAAAACAAATAAATAGTATATGGACATCAATTCTATGAGAATGGGCAAAATATTCTGACATTGTCTTCTCCACTTTCAGCCACTTTCAGAGGGTGGATGAGTTGATTTTTCCATAACCACTCATCATCAGAGTTGTCCATTTAATTGAGCCTCCACAGACACAGACAGTTTTTACTTCTCTTAATAGCACTGAAGCACAGGCTTTCCAAGGGGAACTGGAAGGTGTCCAGTGCATCACATCTCAAGATGCAGTAGCCAAGATGTGCTGAGGAAATCTGACAGATCAACTGCTTTTGTGGACTAATGACATACGTATCAAGATGGTGCTGCTGTGCAGGCTTACACAGAAACACAATAGCCACGGGTGTTTGGGCGCGATCAAGTGCCTAATGAAGTTTGAGTGTAAGTTGAAGTGTTTTCCAGCAATGCTTAGTGGTTGTGGTGGTGTTTGTTATCAGACTGGATTGGCTGGTTGAAACGATCTGTCCATCTCCTTGATATTCAGCTACTTGGCTCTCAGGTTGGTTTGGTATGCTGGCTGCCTTTCTAGCTGACATGGGATAAAACATGGTGGAAGTTCCCTGGCCCAGTACCTCCAGTTGCTGTGTGTTGACAGCTGATAAATTCATGCCCTTGTAATTGGTTGACCTGTTTGCACATAAAACAGTTGAAAAGACAAGATTTATGCTGGTTGAAACACTGAGACTCCTGTCTAGTTATGGTGAGAAATGCAGCGTGTGTGTGTGTATGTGTGTCTGTTAAAACATATTTGCATGTGCAGATCGGGTTGATTTTATGCTTCTTGAGGAGACTCATGTGTGGATGGCTGTTGATACATACATGGGCCACCCTCAGTTCTCAGCTGCTACACATTGTGCAGATATTCTAGACCTGTTCTAACAATATCAGACCAAAAGAGTGGACTTGTGTTACACTGCACAGTAAGTTTTCCACATGCCAGAACCTGGAAGGAGATACTGTATATGGAGGATTCTGATACTGTCTGTATTGGCTCAACATCACAAATCTGTCTTTAGAGAAGTTATATTTTTCTTCCTTTTTCTCCTTGGCTCCCTTTGTCTTGACACAGCCCCAGAGCATACAGCTTTAGCCATATTTTATTAATTCTTTCTTGGTTTTTTTAACTGTTTTACTTCAGCAAAGGTACAGAGAGAGAGAGAAAGAGTACAGACATGAGTGTTCTGTCACTACCAAGAGAGACATCACAACAGAAGTTACTGCATCAATCACAAAACAATGACCTCGATACTGATGATGACAGGTAAATGATGAGGAAATTAGAAATTGCATAAGGACCACAATGCATAATGTAAAGCAAACCAAAAGCAACACAGTGGTTTGACACATATTGTCAGTGCAATAAACTCAGCAGTGACCTGCAGCATGGCAGTTTTATTTTACTGACATTTAACTTAAAGCCAGATCTTTCACTACCTTTATCCAAAGTGTTTTTGTGGAATCAAAGGATGCATACAGCTGCATGTTGCAACCATGACAGAAACCTATGTTATTTTTTTCTGTAGGATGTGATCTCTGCTCTCTGGTGTCAAAGTGACACTCATTACCATCTATCTAACCACCTCCCGATGACTTCACCTCACTTGACAAAACATTGCCACTGAACATGATGCACGCAGCGTATTACATTTCACATTTGGCAAAAAAGAAATGAAAGGTCAGGCGTGTTGTAGATATCCGCCCAACAGTCAATACCAAGAACTGAACTAAACAAGAACATTTTCCAACATTATAAGGCAGTCAGTTTGACAAACTGTGAAAATAACTGACTCACTCGACATATTTTTTTAATTTAATTCAAACGAGAAACCACATTAAAATTGGGTGTCCTGATGATCTTTGACCCTTGTACCCCTTCTCTCCCTCCTCCACCACCTTCAGTCTGCTGTGACACTTTGGAGGCCTGCTGAGTGTGTCTGTCCACTACCTCCAGAGGGGGTTCCCAGTTTCAATATGGGCTTGTACAACTGACACTCCATCTCTCTCTTTATCCACCTCACACACACACAAACACACACACACCTCCCTCTGAAAGCCATGCTCCTGAGTGAAGGAGTCAGCTGGGCTTGTCTCAAAACGCGCCTTCCCAAGCAAGCTGGTGGGGGTCTCCCCCATTTCTCTCCCAGCCCTCCCAGACCTTTAATAAGGCCTTTCTCTAGGTGTCAGAAAGAGATGGGAGAGGGGCCCCTGAGAAGAGGTCAGGGTCACCAACAAAAGAAAGTTCCGCTGAACATTTGGACAGTTACTCTCAACCTGACACTTTTGGGGAATAAGCTCAGTTTACGATGAGTCATGTTTATCAGAAACTGAAATGAGACTAAAAGTGTGACATATTGAAGTGATAATGATTCTTTACACACATAGACAGACCAGTCCCCCCGGCCTCTAGCTCCTAGGAGTTGTGCTGTTTTATTAGTTGTAAGGCATCCATCACGTATGGGGAGCAGTGACCTTCTCAAATTCCTACCTGTGATTAAATACCAGAAGAAGTCTTTCAGGATCCCAGCTAATAGACAGTTTCAGCACACAAAGGTCAAGTTATTAACAAATAGAGAAGACGAAGATGAAGCTCTCTCTCTGGAGCCTCTTTGGAGTGGGACAGGATTTGCTGAGAAGGCGTTGTGATGTGGTTAATGGCAGCTATTAGTTTTACTGGCACGCAAAGAGCAGCATATTAAAAGTGATATGTGCTAATTCCCCAGACTCAGGGCCAGTTTAATTAAGAATACTGTTCAGGGAGGAAGTCACACTGAGGTGGAAAATAGGATTATAATACTAAAGAAGGGAAAAAACAGTGTAGGCAAATGTCAAGGATTAGAGTAAAAAACACAGGCAGTGTTTTGGGGACATAACTTTCCCACACAGGCATGCACACACACCCAAAATGCTCACACACTTTTCCTTTTCTCAGTCTGTCGTAGGAGTTATTATTAAACATTTTTCACAACCGCCGTGTTTCCACACAAAGGGCGGTTTGTCTGAGCCATGTTTGCTCAGTTTATTAAAATAGATGCTGCACTAAAGTGATCAAACCCCTTGGTTCGCCCTCTAAATCTAAGTAGTCACTCTAAAAATATTAAATATGCACCATCAGCGCAAAACTAACAAGCCGCCTCTCAGCCTCCCTCTCTGCCTGCACTTTAAAACAACACACACAGACGTTGTGGAATGCAGCCATATCTCCCCGATAAATCCCGGCTTTTGATTCTTCTGCGATGCCTCTCGTCGAAAAATGCCCTCTCTGCATGGAATGTCTCTCAGCGTTTGCCTCGCTCGTACGCAACCAATATTACTTATAAAAAAAAAAAAACCTGAATACAGACATTGTTTAGCAGTGAGAGAGTGAGAGAGGGCCCAATAATGTTGGTGTTGTGTTGGCCCAGACCTCCGTTTTACCATGTGAGGCTTTATCTTCTTCCCTCATCAGGCAAAGTCTGCTCTGGGTTATTATTGCTGACCTTTGGGTGTTTCAGCCAGAAAGCTTTTAACCCTTCTATAATTTCCAGATTGTGTACATCATACTTTAACCGTGTACTCATACAGGTTTATCCTGGATTTAAGTTATGCTCATTACTTGCAAGGGACCCCACCACTTTTTGACACTGCAACTTTTCTTCTAGCGTAAATACTTGTGCTGCAGACGGCTTTACAGTACAGGGTGATTAATCCCATGGTTTCCATATAACCAAAATAAAAGCCCACCGCTCAGCCCCTGTGTGGAGACATAAGCGAAAACATCCGTGTTCTGCTCGACCCGAAAACAAACCCGACATTCAGGATATCCACAAAATAAATGACCCGCTCCCTCTGAACTCTGGGGGAGCCGTGTACAGTGTAACATAATCTGCATTCAAAGTGTCGGACGCACAGGCCTTTGCTCTGTCCCTCAGCGGTGCCCTCCCGCTTCGCTCCAAAAAATGACACACACTCAGAGCAGCACTGTCATCCCCTTGTCCTGTTCTCACCCCCAGCCCCAACCCTTCATCCCCCCCCAACACCGCCAACCAGCCCCGCCTGTCCTTTCATCCAAAGAAAGTGCCCGTTGTCTGCGTATATTGTTGTAAAAGAGGGGTGTAGCTGTGCCCGGTTGGCGGGTGCTGACTTTCCATCTAGGAAGAGAGAGCATCGCTGCCTTGTTGTGACTTCAAGCACTTTGGTTCACTACTCAAAGGATGCCCCATCAAAGTTATCTCTGAAAAGACTGTGTTGTAGAGCAAACAGATCTTTTCTACAGAGACTTTTCCAGACGGGGTGTGTGCTGGACCTGCACTGGTATGTGCTGCTTCCAGGAGGAAGCTACCACTTTTATATATTTCACTAAACGAACAGCAAGCAATAGAAATGGAAGCATTAAAACAGTATTAAAAACTCACTCAAGTACTGTGTGACAAAGTTTTGCTTGTTTTAAAGCAATAGTTTGACATTTAATAAAGTTTATTTGCTTTCTTGTCAATACTTAGAGAAGACTGATACAGTGCCACCTTTACAGCTCTACAGTAAAGATAAGGCTGCAGCCAGCAGCTGGTTAGTTTATCAGCATAAAAACAGGGACAGGTGGCCTGACTCTGTCCAAAGGTAACAAAATCTACCGAATAGCACCTCTAGACATCACTGATTAACACACTGTATCTCATTCATTTAGTGCATACAAAAACCACAGAGTAAAAGTGAAGAAAGTGTGTCATGTTTATGGCATAAATATGACAGTGGTATCAATCTGGTCATCTAACTCTCTGCAATATGGCTGCATGTTTCTCCAAATGTCAGACAATTTTGATAAGCAGTGTCGGTGGTTATTGCCTGATACAAGTTTTTTTTGTGGGGTTTGCTAATGTGCTATCAGAGCTGCTGACATCATTTAGAATGGAAATACTCCACTTGGCCTCATCTCATCTCATCCTCGCTGCTGCCAGCACTTCTTATCCATGATGATCTGCTGTCCACATAGTGAAGAATAACTGAAGATTGGATAGCTCAGATTGGTGGCTTCAGAGCTCGACAGATTGGTTTACATACCAGAGTGAGACAGTCCACTTAGCACTGTTAGCATGTGGATACTGTTCCCAGCTGCTAGTTGTGTTTACTGGGGCTGCTCAGTGCTGCAGTGCCTGCAGTGTTAATAATTGTTTTGCATATTACTATATATGCTGCAGCATGCCACAACTTCCTGACACTATTCCAAGATACAAGGGTAAGCTCCTTTTTGTTGACACCCTGGGATTTGATTTTATAAACCCATTTTTACAAGAATATTAAGAGCACTTTTCTTACAAGAGTTGAAAAGTGTGAGCATCACTTTTATTTTTCCCCCTTTTTACTTTCCCTCTGGAAAATCCTCTTCAACAGGGCACACAAAGCCCGTCTTCACCGTGGAGGGGAAGGAAGCTGTGGGAGACTGGAATACCAAGGCTCTCCACGTCAGCGATTCAGAATGGAAAGTCATTATAATCCCCACAGAGGCACTGGCATAATATTTACAGTGTGTTTGTGAACACACTGGTGCCCAGTCACTTACTGTAGGAAACACTGCCTGTTGCATCTTGGCCCAGAGCAGGATGGATCAAGTCCCATCAGGGTCCCACTGCACCACGTACTGTCAGATGATGTTGTCATGGTGATGACTGGCCAAGTTTCCATGACCCCAACACCACTGCTACATCACCCCTTTCCACACCACCTCCAGGCGGCCTGTTAGCATGTCCCTATTTCAAATAGCACTCTATGTTTTGATTTCTATTCATGTCTTCTGAGTATAGTTCTGTCCTTGTCCCACAGTATGAGATGCCATCATTTCCCCTTTCCTTGCTGTGTATTTTCTTCCAGGTGGTCTTGCCTGGGAGAGGACCACTGCAGGGGAGAGATGAGCTCCTCTCTTTGAAGTTGAGAGCCTCTGAAAGGAGGCCCGACTCGGCCTGAGTGACAGAGCCCGCCTGCCTGGCAGACATCAAATAGACAGGTCGCCCGGTTCCTGCAGCGACATTTCAAACCCTTTTCCCCTCACCCCCTCTCTTTCTGGACGTCTCAACCCACCCATCCACATCAAACTTGAACTTTTTTTGTGAGCTTGTAATTAAAACCAGGCAGCCTGCAACAGAGGTGAGTTGTTTGGGCTACAGACGTGCTGCTGGGGTCAAAGGACATGTCGGCTTTGAATCCCCCTTTGTGGGAAGGGACCGGCCCCAGATGTACAGGGATACAGGCTCCATGCAGGATTAAAAGATGAGAAAAAGAGGAGGGTGGGGATGGGGTGTTGAGCCAAATTCGTGTTGTGCACAACATTAAGATTTACAGAATGTGTCCATTCATTATATCTGAAGAGGGAAAGAATAGGAATCCAAGATCTGACAAGACTTCATGTTTTTTGTGTCTGTTCCTTGTCTTTTGAAATCTACCAGTAAAGGTTTTGTGTGAACTGAGAGGCACATACTTCAGTGTAACACTCATATAGAAGTGATGACTCACGTAAAAGCCTTAGAAAAACAATGATGTCGGCATGGCAAGTTACAGGGAACAATCAGCTAAACAGCACTCATGTCACTGACTTTTCTGGATGGGAAAACTAACATGAGAGGGAAAAGAAAACACACTCATCCTCAAAATGAACCTTTCAGGAAATTTTATGAGGAGTTTCTTAGGGGACTCCATCCCTTGCGATGCATCTTCATGTCTTTTAAGTACTAGTGAGTAAACATAACCAAACTGTCGTTGGGTCTTTGTTTGTTCGACTCGTTAAAACATGACGTTTATTAGCTTGGTGTTCGTTTTCATTGGGGCTTTTAGCTCCATTAGTCTCTTAAGTTGCCCCTTTATATGTCTGAGTCTGTTTATCTAACTATGTTGACTAGGGTGGACAGATGGAAGGGCAGGGAAAGGAGGAAGAAGATGAAACACAGCATGTCAAAACTAGTCACTCAGCAGTCCATCAGTGACAAGCCGTCGAGTCTAAAATGTCAAAGTAAGCCTTTTGGCTGTGATACACCACCCCTCTCATCAACTCCAATCTCTCCAAACACTGGCTGGTGATGTTCAGTAGTCCTCTAATTGGTAATTTGCCTAATGGATGTGAACTCAAGTGTCTCTAGTTATCATGGCTGGGAGGGACAAAGAAAGTAGAAGGGTGGAGGTCACACTGGAGACCCCCTCAGGGGAATTTCTGCTCCGTCTGAGCACTTTACAGGATTATTTAGGCTAACTTTCATCTAGGCTAGCAGCTCACAGAGTGCTCTGACCTTACGACCTCGCCTCTGTTCTTCTCTCTCTGGAAGGAAAATTCCAACATGAGAAGTGTCTCTCCTAACTGCACTCTCATAAGTATCATTCTGGCTAAGCTCACTGCCACATTTGCCCTACAGCTAAAAGATGGGGTGTCATTACTGGAGTATGAACCCACAAGGTCAAGTTTGCACAATGGCCTTTTTTCAGGGAGGTTAAGAGGAGTTTTTGCCAGGCAGGAGGACTGTTTCTCTGTGGGACATCACAGTTTATGATAGCAGGATACCAGTGTAAATAATTCTTCCTTTTCTGAGTTCAGAGAATATGTACCATCAGACTTTTCTACATATGGCCTCATTTAGACCCTGTAAAAGTTTTGATTAGTCTGAATGTTGCATTAACTTGTTAACATATGGATATAATTATACATACATACATACATACATACATACATACATACATACATACATACATACATACATACATACATACATGATGATACAATGAGGTCCAAATGTCCAGCTTATACAGCTCAGTGGAATAAATGTAATGTTAGTTACAGTAAGTGTTAATTAAAGTGCATTTTGGTATAAAATCTCTCCTGATGCCCATAGAGAGGCACAGTCACCTCATGACTGATGTGAATGTTGAAGATTGGCATTAAACCCCTTCACCAAAGTCTCCCACCGCTTACATGCTTATGAGGGAATGCAGTCATATTTGGCTGGGCCTTTCAGCATGTGTATCAGATATTGTAATGGGGTGGGAAGGGGCTGGTGGGAGGGTCCTACAGGGTTAGGCTGAAAGGAATACTGGAAACAGAATGGACAGACTCAGGCCATCGTTGTCCAGGCGAGAGGCCTCAATATGCTTTAAATTAACTAGGGTATATGATGACCACATGTAAAGGCAAAAGTGTTTACATGTACTCCAAATTGAAGAAAAAGGTGTAGCAATAAGCCTTCCGTTGTAGCCTTCTCATGGCTGCATGCTACTGCCTCCCTGATCTCTGTTCGGGACTGTCTTTGTTGCATCAGTGGATTGAATTCGGCCAGTCTCCCCACAAGCTCTTGTAGATCTCCCAAAGTTTCCAAACATGTTTTCCAAATGATGTCTCAAATTTTGTCTATTATCTATGTCTATTATGGTATGCACAAAACATCTACAGTATTTCAATTTCATGAGCAATTAAGAAAAACATTGACAAAGCTATCCCATCTCAAGGTCCATTTATCAGTTTCAATCATGAATCATGGATCATGACTCAGAAAAAATGGATTTCATCAGCTACAATTCTTGGACCACTGGGAAAAAACATCTAACCTAACATCACCTGACAAAGATTCATCAGAAGATCCAGAACATCTATCAAATGGAGTTTGAGATGAGATTATGTGCAACCTGGTAGATTGTAGAAATAAAGCTTTTTCTACCTTTAAAATGAAGGAGAGGTATGAGGGGGTTAATCAAAGGCCTAGTGCACTCAAGTTAATGCTTGTTCATGATGGTAGTTTGAACCATCACACCAGTGGGACAGCTGAAAAAGAGAAGACAGAGGAGTGTCCACATAAACCTGGGAATGCAGTTGCTATATTCACAGTGCAGATTCTCTCTGATTAGTATCAAACAACAAACCTGGATCCAGTGTTCAGCTGCCGGCCTCTTTTTTCCTAGTACTGCACCCATTATTGGGAGAGTAATCATTGTCCATATGTAGGTATTTCATGGTAAATGAAATAATGAGAGAGTAGTGAAAGAGAGAGGGCCCCTCTTGCCAGCACACAACTGGGAGTCGGAGTCAGGCTTGGCCCTGTTGCCAGGATACCAGGGTCACCCCCTGTGGGCGGCAGTGTTCATTGGCCAGTCTGTAGTTGGGAGAAAGAGAAAGGGGAGGTAGAGCACGAGTGCTGATCAAAGTTTAGCCAGTGCCCTGCTGCTCTCCAAATAAATCCCCCCACCGCTGGGTTCTCAGTGCCAGCCTTGTTTCAATAAGTCCCCCTTATTGTACACACAGCCAGGGGTCTTTGAGCTGAGCCATTCACTGTGAGCTTCCCACAGGATTACATATCTAAATATATGATGTGAGAAGAGCCACTGCAGCATGTGTGTGTGTGTGTGTGTGTGTGTGTGTGTGTGTGTGTGTGTGAGAGAGAGAGAGAGAGAGAGAGAGAGCCAGAGAGAGAGACCATGTGTGTGTTTGTACATGTGTGAGAAGCGTTTAGTGATTCTGTTAAATTAACCAGAGCTGAAGAGGATCAGTATGTTGAAGGGCCCACCTCACACTGGCTGCTCTTGCATTAGTGGGAATTTACCAGTGATTTTACTGTGCACCTACTGTGGATAACGTCAGCCATATTGTCAGAAAAGTACAAATATTTCACTGGAAGATAAAGTTGTCCATCCTCTCTTTCTGTAATTTGGCGAATTGTTTTGCAGGAATACTCCCAGTGTTTTGGTAAATACTGTTAGCTCTCTTGCCAGGAAGGAGACCAGAGGATTAATATCAGTTTCTGTGCTTTCAGTAGACTGACTGGTCCAGGAAGTATTTGGCAGAAAATACATCCTCCAACGGCTCAGAAAGTCATGTTTCCATTTCCTATCTTGTTCTTTATCTTCATACCACCTGTTCTCATGGAAGTGAGGTGTGTGGTCCTCATAATCCTGAACAAATTGAAATGTTTTTAAATGTATGGCTTGATCATGCAGATACCACTAAAAAGTGTGTTGCAAGGTTTTTCCCTTTGCCCCAAAAAGTGGACCACTGGATGGAAAACAGAGATTTTACCCCAAATGTAAGAAACTTTTGCATTTATCCTTAAATGTCTTGAGCAACCTGTGGCTCTAGATAGGAAAGTCAACATTATCCCCCTCAGTAGTAGTAGACCAGTTGTTGATAACACACCATGCCTAGATGGGTGTTCAGTTGAAGCTGTGTGGGGAGGGGGGGGGGTGCTTCTGGGGTTTCTAAATGGCCGACAACACTGTAGATATGGGTCCAGACTAATAGGTGGTTGAGGCTCCCACTGTCAAGACTGATGGAAGCCAAACGCTGCAGTGAGTAATTTCATAAATATAGTGGCAGGTGGGACTTGTTGGACATGCCTACTCTCTCCTTTACAAATGGTGGGTAATGTTCCTGACCTCCTCACCCCACCGGGGGCCTCGGCAGCTGGGGCGCCTCAACCTATGCAACCCATACCGTTTACTCTCTTGTGTGTGTACTGTGTGTGTGTGTGTAAATGTGCATTTCTGCCTGTCTGTGTATATGAATTGCCACATGGCCACCTGAGTTTTCCTTTATCCTGGCCCATTTTTCAGCTCCACCACACACAGTCTCCCATACATACAGCTGTACAGCTCCTTCCCATTCAAAAGAAACCCCCAACCTGGTTGTGCTGCATTTGCACCACGGTATAATTCCCTATCTACAATGAGAAACAAATGAGCTTTGTTCAGTCAGTGCAGCCCCTTTTTCCACAGACTCTTTATGGTGACACTCTGTCACCGTTGTGCCTCTGCAGTAGAGGGAATAAATCACATTACTACTTGGTATAAACATGTCAGCATTTAGGCTTGAGGTGGGGTGAGGAGATCCAGGGCAACTCCTGAGGTTTGTGAGGCCTGTGCCACAATGACCCAAGGGAGGTCATCAGAGATAGAGCCACAAATTTTGCCCTAGTATCTTAAATCAAACTGTGCTAAGGAAAACAAGATGGATCTCCAAACTAGTGGTCTGAAAGTGTCATAATGGAAACATAAAGGTGACATAGGCAGAGACAGTGTGGAATGTGTCGTCTTTGACCACCAGGAGACAAGATATGAGTCTGAGTGCTCTGCCGCTATTGTAACGTCATGTCTTAGAGGCGGCGAGCAGAGAGGGGAGGCAGGAGGTCAGGCGTCATGGTGATACGGCACGGGATACCGTCATGTCTGCAGCTGCTGTGTGGTGAGGAAGATGAAGAAAGATGAAAAGAAAAAGTGGTCAGGGAACAAAAGCGCCTTAGATAAAAAGAAGTAATACAGCCCTGACTCCAAAAAAGTTGCACATAAAACATGAAACAGACATAAAACAGAATGTGTTAATTGGTAATCCTTTTTAACATATGCTCAATTGAAAACAGTACAAAGACAATATATTGGGTTGTATAGAGAAAAACAAAAAGCAAAAGAGAGACAAAAGAATCAGCAAGACAGCAAGTCGGCAACACAGACAAACAACAGACAGTGTATTCTCAGCACCCCTACAGGCTGTGGTCAGATAGCGATGTGTAATAACATGTTACAGTAAATGGCTAATGCATGTCTCATGTGGAGAGGGACAGAAGGACAGAGTGTCTCCATATCCTAAGGCCACAGGGGTTGGCTCATTAAAGCAAGGGTCCCCCGTGAAGACATTAGTGCTCTTTGATGAGGCCATGGGCTCCACGTCAGCCACGAGCACGCAGATAAACTCCCAATCTCTGACTGCTAAAAGCCTCTCTTGTCTGGGTCAGGCAGCACAGAACTGCAGGGGAGGCTGAGGATGGCAGGGGTCCAGCTATGGAGGAGAGAGAGCCTCAGGGGATTAAACAGTACAGATAGGGAGCCCTGCTCACCCTGCTACCCCGGGGTGTGATGATCTAATGCTGACTGCACAGTGTATTGCTGCGTGGTGATCAAGGAACACAACATCCAATATTCTCAGGGTTGGAGAAAACATTTAAATGCTTTAGCTACGTAAAAGTAGCAACACCACAATGAAAAATACTTTGCTCTTTTTGTGCAAAAAAAAAAGAGCCGCTGTAAACTGCCTACTTGCTGGCATGCAGAGTTTGCTGACAGATGTTGAGCTTTTCCCAGCATTTGCATCCAACTGTGGTGGTAAAAGATGTTGAAAAGTCCAGAAAAACCAATGTATGTACATATGTTTGGGCTTCTTATTTCTCCCTCCAACAAAGATGTGAATAGACAAGGGCTTTCCTCTTCTCACAGCGCAGTTAGGAGTCCACAGAGACTCCTCGGGGAGAAAAATATGTACAGCCAATGTTTTGGTTTGGCTGAGCGATTCCAATTCCCCTCTTGGCTTCCTATTCATTTTCAGTGGGAACAGTATTTAATGACTTTTCAAAATTCAGACATCGTGAAATTAAATTAAAAATGAAGGAAGAGTTTTTATCACTGGGATTTGTGAAAAAGAGAAGGCTTGAGTGTGTATTACTGCTGAGGGCCATAATCAGTTTCTTATGGGATCCTGCATGAACACACACATACACATATTACACAATATTTGTTCCAACAACTGTTCTTAAAGAATGACTCAACACCCTTTGGCGAACTCCAGCGGTTTAATATCTCGTCTCACTGCAGTGATGCACAGGTGTACTCCAGGACCCCGTGACATCACTGTTGGGTGTGGTTACTTGCCCAGCAGAGCATGTTTCTGACCACACCCAGCACTGATGCTGTCAGAGGTGAAAATGGACAAAATGGCATCAGAACACTGTGCCTGGTGCTCAGTCACTCTTTAATATGAAAGAGACGTATTTCAGGTATATCCACACACCACTCAGAGCTGAACAATACAAAAATCAGGATCTATATATATATTTCTTAGTTTGATGATCAAAAATACAAGATTTGAACAAGATTTGAAACAGTTTTCCAGGTGTTTTGAGAGACTAAACAGCTCTCATACAAAAAAAATAAAAAATTTCCTCTTACAAATAAAAGTTCATAAACAGTAACACACACCCTTGTTTAATTCAGTATACTGAGGCTGACTTGGTCTGATATGACCAGTAGCTTCTGTTGGCCAATGTTAGCTTAAGTTACCAAACTTTAGAGAGATATTGTGAGTGTCCTCACAAGGAGCAGAAGAAGTACGAGTCTGTGTGTGTAAGAGTGCATGCATGCTTTTGTGTGAGTGTCTATGTATGTTTACAGTGTGTTTCTGCTCATGTGCTTCCAGGTATGTCTCCTGTGTGTGTGCGCATATACTTGTGGCCCTAAAATTGCCATTGACTTTGCTTGTTCAGACATGCAGAGGCTCTCTTACTGTTTGTTTGTCAGTATGTCCTGTCCGTCTCCACCAAGCTGTCTCCCAAGAACCTGCCAATGTGTCTGTAAAAAGCATAAACAGTCCCGTGCAGTCAGAATCCCTGATGTCATAGTTGTTTCCTACAGCTTGGAGAGTAGACAGAGGTCACACTAGCCACTATGGTCTCGTCATTTTGGACATGAAAGACTTGGTCATCTCTGAGGTTACAAAGATAACAGGTCAACCTGCCAAAGGCTCAGGTCATGGTTTAGAGAAGAAGATCTTAGCACATACATGTGGAGCTGATTTTTGCTTTCTAACAAAGCAGCAAAGAATTTGTTGACAAAACTCATCCAGCTCTGATAGATATTTGTTTTACAAAATATGTTTAATACACGCTCCACTGCCTTCTACTGAAAGAGCTCCTAGCATGCATGTCATCATTTGACAGTTCACGAGCAAGCCAAATAAATCTGCTCACCCTAAAATCATAAGGATACAAATGATCTTACGAGTGAAAGGATAATCACAACCAGACCCACGGTTTCGTACACACACACGAGGAGAGCTCTCCTAATCCAAAATGCAGTTCATCTCTCTGTCCTGACGGTGGCGGTCATGAGTGGATTGTGTATCAGAAAGCCCATGAGAAAGGAAAGGGGCTTTCTCAGCCTCCATATCAGTTCTGGAGAATGTGTACAAAATAGAGCGCCAGCAGCTTTGCAGTTTGATTTGACAGGCCAGACGTCTCTTTGGCTGACTGCTGCTGCTCGTATCAGATTTTCTTTGGAGTGGCTGAGAGTGTGTATCAAAGTCTATTCCTGTTCTGTGCTCATTTAACTGAATTAAATAGCTTGTAATTACTTCTTTTTCACACTCATGCAATGGAAACTCTTATCTCTGAAGATTCTGGTCAAGTTAACAGATATGAAAAATGAGTTTCAGCATAATTCATCCAATCAGCATGAGGTCCATAATTCCAGCTTCCTGTCCGAGCCAGTAGGCTAATCGATCAAAGGAAGGCTAATCCTGATTTCATGTCCAGTGTCAGGCAGTGTGAAGCAGCCAGCACTCAGGGGGTTTATCAAGGAAGAGATGACCTCTGACCCTGAGCTGACTTCAGGTCCTGAGACAGGAAAAGGTCAGGGGGTCGTAGCAGAAACTCATTCTCACCTTGCAGTGCTGCACCACAGGGGGAGGTGGCTTTCTGTGGGGTGTCTGTGAGCCTCCGGTAGCTAAACAGCTGCTGTGTGAGAACCCAGACAGAGTCCAGGCAGCGGTATCAAAGCAGATATCAAGTTTGTCAGGAGACTGTCAGGAGACAGTGAAGTATGTGCCTCAAGTCTACCTTGATATGTTGATGTGTTATCTAGCCATGCTCATGTTTATTGTGAATGCTGTGCAGCCAACAGATCTTACAAAAACAAAGTCATATAAGGTAGAAATGTGACAGCTTGGAGACTTTATCAAAGAAGTCTAAAACCAAACAGAATGCAGAAACAAGAACTAGGTGCTGAGTGATTGGATGAAGTAATTAAAAGAATGGGCATTGTGACTTCCTGTGATTAAATCTTCTACAGCATACAGAGGGCACATTTTACCTAATGAATGATGAAAAATGTCACAGATGCCACAACTTGTCCTGCAAACTCAACACTCTCAGGTCACAGAATTAGCCTTCATATGCTTCCCACGTCTGCTGAGAACAGTAATAAAAATAAAAAGTGATGCTAAAGCGTCTGTATGTGATGAGTTGGGAGTGAGAATGTAACTTAACCTCAAAGTTTCTCATTCGCTGTCAAGCATTTCATAAGCATTCTGTTTACATTTTCTCTCCTGATTGAAGTGAGTATTCAGTAAAAATTACAGATGAAATTGTTTTCAAAGAAATCCACATGTAATTACAGCCCTGACTTCAAAAGCTACAAACACAGAGAGCTTTATAATCCAACTCTTTCAGACTTGTATATTTCAGGAACTCTCTCATGACAACAAGGTGAGTGAGGCGCATGCCCACGCACCACAAAACATCGGCTCATAAAGAGATGTATTATCAAGGCAGCACACTGCATGACTTTGAAAGGAAGGGGTAAAGGTATCAGTTGAAGAGTGCGATCAAACTTTGTCATCCAGCCAAGGTCTACGCTTCTTTGTGTGCTACAGTATCAAAGCAACATGATGTAGGATCATCAGAGAGCATCTGCTTTGATCTGTTGACGGCTCGGTGTCTGCAGAGCTCAGCGGCTGACCTTTCATCTGGCCCAGAACCTGGGATTCACTCTGGCTTCAGTAATAAGATGATTAACAATAATAACCCCCCAAGAGAACTGAGGGAGGAGTTGGGGGGGGGGGGGGGGGGGCATCTGAATGAAGGGGACTTTGAGCTGCTGTGTTTTCTGTTCCACAGTCTCGTTTTCTCTTTGCTCACTCTCACAATCACCCCACTTAAAATTCTCTCTCTGCATTTCATCCAAACGTGACAGTTTGTGTGACATGATCTCCAAACATCATCCCTCCCGAACACAAGAGGACCTCACTGGCTGGTACATGTCCTCCATAGGTCAGGAGTGCAGACTCTGCTACTACACTGAAATGTATTATTATAATGGAGACATATACAATACATCACTTAGATATTTCTTTCTTTCTAGATTAACAGATGTGTTTTTGAAACCAGTACAAGAGCTTTAGCTTCATTGACACAGAACCACAGATCCTAACCCAGTTCTTCATGAAATGTACAATGCTGCATTAGCAGTCTACATAATGTGCAGCTGTCAGGATGGTGCCTCAAACCATTTTAAAGTAACAAAATCCACCTACCAGCACCTGTAAAACTCACTAATTTAAATGTTCTTGAGCTCCAGGAAATCTCTACACCAAAGACTGATTTTTGTTGGATTAAAGAAATCAAATCTAAAATTTTAATCTCTGAGCTCTAGACTTGCTCTCTCCAAGTTATCCAGCTGCTGGTTTTAGCTTCATATTTACCACACAAACATGAAAGCAGTATCAGTCTTCTCATAAACCTCTCTGCAAGACAGCATGTAAAGAATAACTGTTCCTTTAAGAAGGTGATGTGTGAACGGCCAGTAAAGTTGCTGAGAGTAGCAGCCATCCAATGGTAAGTAATGACAGAGTTAGCAGCTGATACTACTTTCAACTGACCTCAAATCCTCCATGTAAGAAAAAAACACTGTGACTGAAGCCATATGCTGTTTTATTAACAGTGACATGGATCCCATACAATGTTACTGAAAGTACAGTACTGACACTGTCCCAGGAAATTAGGTAAATAATATTCAGCCAGGGACATTTTAGTGAAAACAGCCATATTTCTGAGAACAAACAAAAAGTTTTCAATGGTGCCATTTGAGAAACTAAACCCATCTGACTTGGAAACCCTTACTAAGTGTAAAAGCATGTGAGGAAAGCTTATTCTTTGATTGTCATCTGCAAACAGATCTTAGATGTACAAACGTATGGGACATCCAGTTTATTTTAGCCTGCTCTGCAGTCCAAGGCTCAGATGGGGATCTAGATGGGCTGCAAACAGGAGCTATGAAGGGGGGCGGTGTTTGCTTTTTTGGGACCCTGTGCAAACACATTAGGACACCATTAAAGCATGCTTTGTTGGAAAGTAACAAAGAAAAGATGTGTGAAGTGTTTCCTTGACGTTCGGGATGTTATTCATTAATAGCAGCGGACATGAGGAAGCAATAAAACCAGAGAGCTAAAGCTTCAGCTGCTCTGGATGAGTGCGTTCTCTATCACCGCGTCACCTCTACATGCGGACATGCAGCAGCTCATAGCACACTGCGGCTGGCTTATTACAGTCTGCACGCCTGCATTTGTGTTACATACTTATTTACTGCTCGACTGTGAGGAATGAAAAGGGACCTTCATTTTGGATCCAAGCTTGCTCGACCGCTCACCACAAGAAATGTGGGTAAATATATATATCCATAACAGCACCTACCCTTTAGTCTGCTGGCCCCGGGGACTTAATGAAATAGACAGAATAGACTGGAGGCCCCCTCTACAATCAGCAGACTGAGGCTCAGGGCTCAAATTATAATCAGCCTCAGTTTACACTTTGTTTGTTGTGGGGCAATTAGGCCGTCCGAGCTCAGACAATGCGGTTATACTTTCCTGCTGCAAATGGCCTGCATCCTGTGCTTGAACACTGCCAAGAAAACCCTCAAATAACAACGGAGAGAGAGGGAGAGAGATGTGGCTTCTGTGGGTCTTGCCTAAGAACAGGCCTCAACCTGGCAGCATGTTTGTCAGCAGAGAGAATCAGATATGGCCTCATTTCCCTGGAAACCACCTCCAGCCACCCTCTCCTCACAGCTTCAGACTTTTTGATTTTTCCCCTCACTGTTTTTTTTTTCTTAATGCTTCCTCTTTTTCACCCGATGCCTTGCTTGACTTCTACGAATTATTAGCCTGCACTTTCCATTTTCCCAATCCCCCTGGTTTCACATTCGCAGATTACAACTAAAGGAAGAAAGGGCTCAATGTAATGAGCTGTGCGATTAATGCAAAAATGAAAAACATATGAAATACGGACTCATAATTTCTTTTGTCTTTCCGTTTGTCTACACATGGTGTCATCCTGGGCTGGAATTTATGGGATGTTTGCTCTTCTTCACTTCTTCTAGTCTCATACGGCGCTGATTTACTGTGATACAGAAACCTGGCAGAAACTCAAGTCCCCTGATTGTATCTGGTACGACAAACAGCAGCGCACAATATTTGTCAAAACATGTGGCCTTCACGCATTCTTTTCCCTGTCTTCCTCTTCACCACCACCGCTACCACCACCTCTTTTCCCTCCATCCCTTCCTCTTACTTGGATCCTCTGAGGATCAGAAGCACGACACGAAACTCATGGTGACAGACAGAAACATTTTTATCAATGAGATCCCTCAGTCAGATGTCTGTGAATGTAGATGAAAATACAAACTAGAACAAATGTGTCTAATCCTGCTGTGGAATGTGATGGCATGTTCAAGAAGCCAACAACCCCCAACAGAAAAAAAGGACGAAGACAAATCTAGATATATCAGAGTATCTCCAGAGATGCTGTCACGCTACAGCCGGGCTCAGCCTCTCCCCACAAACACAAAAGGATTAGACAAAGTCACTGGAATTCTTACAGGATTAAAACATGCACCGGTATTTCAGTTGTGCGGCTACTTGGCGACTATTTAAGCTACTGATTAAATTATGTGAGCATAGTGGGAGGCTTTGTTGGACATCAAAGATTTGTTTATGAGCTCAGCGTCTGCAGGAAGCAAATAGGATAGAACTACAGGAGTGGTGGAGACTTGAGTCACATGACTGCAAGACCAGAGACTTGTGATTTCACTTGGCCTTTAACATTTTGACTCGGAATGATTTACATCCTCCTGAAGCCAAAATATTAGAAGTGATACTATTAAGAACTGTGCAGTGAATCCTCGTGCTTCACATTGGTTTTGTTGGACTGTATTAGTGTCAACTTTTATGAGGGTAACAAAAGCAGAAGGAAAACTGAAATTAGATTCAGATAATATGCTATAAAACCCTAAAATGAGTCACATGAATGAAATACCAATTATCTCCCATTTTAAAAAATCATATTCATTTTGGTGAAGCGCACATATTGACTTGTTTAGAACTTGGGCTTGACTTTATTTGCTGGTCTTGATTTGGGAGTTAACTTGGGGCTTGAATTACTCTTGACTTGGGACTCGACCTAGGACTTGTTGGTCTTGCCTTGGACTGTTTGGACTGGACATTAGAATTATAAGTCTTGACTTGGAACTTGTTGTCTTGAATCGGTACTTGTTGGTTTTGATTTTGGACTTAACCTGGAGCTTGAATTGCTCTTGACTTGGGACTTGACCTTGGACTGTCTGGACTGGATGTTGGAATTGTCAGTATTGAATCGGGACTTGTCGTCTTGACAAGGGACTTAATTGGGATTCATAGTAAAGACCTATTTAACTGTCCTGCCTTTGGCATGTGGAGACGCTACACCCCAATAAGGTGCCATGTTGGGTGTTCCCTGCTCCCTGAGGCCTGTGGTGGCTGGGTGGGGACCCGCGGTGGGACACTTGCCACGGGACACTGGGTCTTTGCTTTTCCCCTCGTACTTGCGTTAATCAGACCCACATGGAGACAATTTGGGGCCACATTTTCTTTATACACACACACGGCATAAGGATTCTCATACTACACAGCCAGGCAACTCAAGGTCACATCACATATATATATTCCTATAAGGAAACAGGCCATACCACTGTAATTGCACCGGGGTAGTTTTGGAAACCTATGCATTTATAACCTGTACATCCAAACACCGTGGTTTTTTGATGAAAATGGCCGCCTCTGGAGAAATGCATACATGCTCTCTTTTGCTTAAAAAAGGTCTGTTTATACAATAACAAGAGGTGAAACAGGATACAGCACTGCGAGGCCACAGGTCCCCACCAGGAAGAAGGTTGATTTATTAGAGGGGCAAGCGACTTCAAGTTGGGGAAAATATCCTTTTTCTGCCTTGTTTGCTGGACAAAGTGTCACTGTGCAACGTGAAGTGTTTTTGCTGTGAGCCTGGAGAAATGGTGCTCTAATAAAGCTCTCATGGTAGGCAGCTATTTGATTTGATTAAATGAAAAATCCGTTTCACAATTCTCAATGTCCATTCATAAAAATAATTCTGTAGATTGCCAAGCTCATTCATTTTATTCATGAAGATGAATAGTCCTGCCTGGAAATGGTTCCACTCCTGTGTGTGTGTGTGTGTGTGTGTGTGTGTGTGTGTGTGTGTGTGTGTGTGTGTGTGTGTGCGTGTGTGTGTGTGTGTTTTCTGCATCTACTGAGGGAGTTGATCACATGCTCAGACACATGACAATCCTTACAAAAGGTCAAACTTACGTGATTGGTTCAGATAAGGATTTTCTGGGTTTGTCCTTTAAATTCTGCTCACACACACTTCAGTGTCAGATGTGGAAGAGATATTTGCATCATTTCATTCTCAAGTCATACACAACATAGTAACTCGAGTACACTATCAATCCTCATTATCTCCGTCTGTGTAACAATAACAAGCTAACACCAGCATTCAACAGCCCTCAATATTCCCATGGTTGTGGTTCCTCCAGCATTTGGCATACCTCTCGCCCTCTCCTCCAGCCCAGATCCCACAGTCTCATTACAGAGGCAGGGGCCAGAATCTCCCATTATCCCAGTCCCTACTTATTACAGAGTCCATTATTCCCACTGAGAAGACAAAGTGAGACAGGAAATGAAATAAACGTAGTGCAGCGGTCGAAAATGAATGGCTTCTGATTGAGGCCACCGCTTTTCATTGTTTATGGCGCCCGTCCACTTACTTGTCTTTTCCATCACTCGGATGCTGTGTCAGCGCCGAATGCACTAAGTCACGCAGTTTGTTCACTGCAGTCAGACTGCGTTTATGTATGCAATCTGCACGACCGGAGACAGTATTAATGCATTCAGGTTAGTCTGCTGCAAACAAAGACAGCATACAAGGTAAAAGTACTGATCCTCATCACATGCAGAATTTTGTCCCACTCCGAATTAAAATAATCAAGTTTGCTCTGGTTGGACTCTGAACAAACTAAATTTACTATTTCCAGGATTAAGAGAAGATGTTTTTGACATCACTTGATGCAAACAGGAAGAAAAAATACCAAGTACCAGATTGTTGAGAAACATAAATAAGTTAAGTGTTAAGTGCAGAGCAGCTGTTTTTCCTTATTGATGCAAAAATCAAGGGATTTCTTTTGAGGTCTGGACAATATCTTTATATCAGATTTGTGATGACTCCAGCCAGCAGCCATAGCTAACTGCCAAGTTACTTGGACAGCCAGCAGATCAGACAGATTATCTTTGGTCTCTGAAGACAGAGGGGAACACAGCATGAACCTACACGAGGCCTTTATTTCACAACATTTTACTGTCAGAGGTTTACATTACAAGATTACCAAGCACACAAGGGCTTTTCACAGCAGGATATCATAGAGTAAAGAAAAGCAGTAGAGAGCTTTGGGGAAGCCTTACCTGCCACAGGTGGTGACACATAACATCAGATTCCCACAGACATCTAAACATGATAGTGATGTATCTATATCTTTATTTCATTCTCAAGTCAAACACAACACAGTAACTTGAGGACACTATCAATCCTCATTTTCTGTGTCCCTAGTTAACCCCAGCATTCAGCACTTCTCAATATCCCCATGGCATCTAAAGCTCTCAGACTTCTCAGACTTCTATTGTGTGTTGCATGCTACCGAAATATGTTTTGTACTCGCATAATGAGGAAATGTTGTTCAAATTAATGTACCTGGCAAGTCACAAAAATGTTGATACTGAACATGTGCTTACTGACAACATATTTCATGTGTTTTCTGCCAAAATAGGCTTGCAGTGCACTATCATGCGTTATTCAACTTTTGAATGGTTATGTTTAGGGACTAAACTTGGTACTTGGTTAATGTTAGGGATAGATTGTGGACTTTTACGAACTATTGTAATATAGAAATAGTCAGCAGCAGTCACAACTTTTCTCAGACATTAACCAAAGTGCTTCTGTTGACTAAACCTGACCACAGTTTGGACCTGAACCCTGATTCTGGTGTCACAGTCCTGCACTCTGTACACCCACCATCCACCCCGACCACCTTCCTGTAACTCCAGCACAGTACAAAAATGTAGTGTTTCCTTCAGTCAAAACAAATGTTGACTCTGTGCAGAATTTAGGTAGCAATTACTTTTGTCAGCACAAAGTAATTCTGAATGTAAAGTCTATGAGGGTAATTTCTTGGAGACAGGGTTGTCCAGGGTCACACTGCACAGTTTGATCGAAGAGCCATGTCATGGATGCTCACACGAAACCTGATTGTTTTTTTTCATTGACAATTCCAATAAAGTTGTATTCAAGATTGCCACCTTTTAAAAGCATGGAACAAAAAAGAAAAATACTTTATGTAATTCTACTTTGAGCAGCAATATTGGTGAGCAACAACATGTAAAATACTACTGTTCAAACTTCAAACAAGGCAGCCAAAATTTCTTACATGTTTGAAATGCATCTGATCATCCAACATCAAGATTTTCAGGCAATCAATCAAGCAATACCAATATGGAGGTTAAAATTGGGCTTCACCTCCGAAACCAAAATTTCTTACAGTTGCAAACTGCAGATGCAGAATTTTCAGGAAACGGACATAAATAATGCAAAAGACATCTCAGATATTTCCATTTGATGTAATGGTGCAGCCATAAAATGCTTTGTTTTCAATACTTTAATGAATTACAGCCATGGCTGTGGCAGTTATTTTCATTACCAATTAATAGTTATTTTTACTGCTTTTCATCCAAAACCAAAATATGTTCAACTTACATACACATAAAACAGATGCTCACATCTGAGAAGTCAGTTTGGACTATATTCTTGTTTAAAGGGATAGCTCGGGCTTTTTGAAGTGGGGTTGCATAAGGTACTTATACATAATGAGTGTACCCTGGATGGCGGATGGCACACCCCCAGCTGCCATTTTGCTTTATTGCAACAGGATGTTGCTGGTGCCGCTATGCTGTTCATAGAATATGAAAGGGAAGTAGTAAGAAAACAGTTTAATTGATTTCATTGACAGAGAAAACTGTCAGATAATGTATTCAGCTGTACAAATGAACAGTGGTGGCTGCTGTGACAGTGTGGGTACAGTAAAAGTGTTAGAAAGCTTGTGATGGAAAAGATTTGAAGATATTTCTGAAGCCCACGTTATATTAAGAGAAAATTACAGCAGTGTGTATGTATCAGTGTGCAGTTAAATGTAGCTTGAACGTTTAACTTTCATTAAAGGAGAAATTTAAGCCTAATTAGATTTGAATTCTAATTTAGAATTAAAGAGCATTTAATCCAAAAGTAAATGGTTCATGATGCTTTTCTTGGATTGGCTCAGGCAGAAAAAGTGCCTCTGATTGTCGGTAATGAGTTTGGAATACACTTTCCAAAAATCTTCACACAAAATGTATCACATCACAGGCTAATGCAGTTGATGGCTCGCTGAGGTGATTATGCAAAAAAATTGCTGGATAAACAACTGAATCTTGTAAACTGATTCCCCTTTTCTAAAACTCTCTCACTTCCTCTATCCCCATCACTAATGAAAATATCCCCAACCATCACCACCCTCTCTGCTCACTGGAAACTCAATGACAGCATTGCACTGCATTCCTGTCTAGTTAAGTTCTTGGCTCCCATTTTCTGCTGGTAGAATATTGCTCCAAATGAGTCAGTGGGCACAGCTGCTCCAGTCTTGTTTAAGCCTCAAGCATGCAACAGCCAAACGTTCTTTGCTTTGTAACCTGTAAAGATAAAAGTGGCTTTTAGCATTGCAGGAATGAGCTGCAGTGAGCAGCGTGAGTTGATGCCCGTTACTTTTCTCTGTCCTGGCACCACCTCCCACCCCATTGTGTAAACAATAACAGCCAGGCCTTCATACCTTCTCTCTCTTTACTTATGCGTCAAATTAACTTTCAGGCTCCACTGGTGGTCCCTCTAGGTTAACCAATTAGCAAGGAAGTGCGCTGCTTTTACCTTTTACCGGGATCCAGTGTACCCTTGACAATATATCCAGTTGCCAGGGAAATGCGATATCCAAACAAACAGCGCAGGGCACTGTTGACTCAGGATATTGCCAATGTTTTACATTAGCCAACACAAGCCCTGGTCTGTCCTGGCTGAGGAGTACGCAGCAGCCTATCAACAGGAGAGTGATACACAGCCTGACAACTGCACAGGCTTTTAATAGTGCACAGCATCACCCAAAAGAGACGCGCACTTCCTGTCCCACACAGGCACTCTTATGAAATGAAATATTGTGGTATCCAGAACATTTGTTATGGCATTAGGCATATGGTCTTATCATCAGACAGCACTCTGTTCTTCATGATTGGGTCCACCATCAGCCCCCCTGTCCTGTCTCCTCTGTGGTACCTCCTCTGTCTCCTCTCCCTCTCTGTGTCACACTTCATTCATAAGAGTTCAAGAGAGTTGAAGGATTCTGGAACAAAGAAGGGGCCAATACAGCATTAGTTTCATTTAAGAAATGCATTATCAACACTTGCAAAACATGCAACACGTGAAATGAGTAACACTAAATCCACTTGTTTGAGTCAGGAAGTTACGTGAACACCACTTTACTTCAGTCTTTGCTGATCCTGGACCCATTTTATATTGTTCATTTAAAAAAGAGAGAAATCCTTATGATATATTTAGTTCAGCCACCAATATAGAATAGCTTCAGTTCTAGTTGTGCAGTTAGTTTAAACAATAGCATGGAGTTTACTATAGCATGCCATTGCATGCCAGTAGCCATTCTGGTCATTCTGTAACCATGACGTGGTTTCCACATAGAAATGTTTTTATGATTTCAGTGAGGAGGAGCTTCTTGTTAAAAATTCATGAGTAGAAGGAATTAAGTTGAATTAAGTGGTTTGAGACACTCTTCTCCTGAACTACGAGCCACACAGCACCACGACCCCTGACATGTACAAACAGAAATTAACTCTAAGCAGTGTGGACAGTGTTGAAGATGTGTGTCAGGGTTCCAATTCATTTTTTTTAATTTGCGCACACATTGAGTGTGATCCTGGAGAACCAAAAGGCTCTTGATGGAGCATCAATGAATCAAAACTTTATCATCATCGTGGTCAGTGTTGTGCATGAAAATGCTAAAGAAGTCTGCTCAGTGAACATGATCATGTGTTCGTTGAACAGTGAACTGAACGTGTCAGTTTGCCAATAATGAATATTCATTTATCATTAAATTTCAACGCAGCTATTGTATTAATATTTGAGGGGGTTTTATGAACAAATCAGTACAGATTCCAACAGAAAAAAGCTCACATTTTTATGCAAATTGTGGCCGCCGGGTCTGAAAAAAACAAGTCACAAACTCAACCACACTGGCAACACGTTTGGAAGAACACATCAAGTCAAGGCAGAAAAATATCTGCAAGTGAATGATGATCCCAGGAAATCATCAATGAAGGATAAGACCATCAGCCAACAGCCACCAAGACCGTCCAACCAAGTCTAACTCACAGAATTTTGTAAAGGACCTTTGTGTAACACAACAACAAGAACCAGTGGTTGAGGAAATATCCAGATCCTTTATTAAGTACTAATACCACACTATGAAAATACTCCACTACAAGTAAAAGTCCTTAATTCAAACCGTATTTTAGTAAAAGTATGGAAGCATTATTAGTAAAATGTATCAAAAGTAGTAGTAAAAAGTAAAAGTAATTTGTAGTAAGATTTTACTTTTAATTACACTGTTGGATAGTTTCATCTAAAGCAAAGATCATCATTTTAGTATTGTCACTGTCCTGTGAGAACCATGCATCACTAAACAGTCTTTTCATGGGCTCATAAAAACAGTCCTGCTTTTCAGCTTGGAGACAATGCATTTTCCAGCGAAGAAAGTTGTTTAAACAGTTCATTTAGACAAAGAAGTCAGAGAGTTCTCTCGGCTTGTAAAAGAACAAATAATCCTTCAGTTTGTCAGAAAGGTTTGAGATACATGGTTTTCAGTGGACAGGAGGGGTGTAAAAAGTTGTAATCTAAAAAGTGAACAGTACCTAAAGCTGTTAGCAAATGCAGAGGAGTTAAAGGTTTGTCTCTGAGATGTAGCACCACAGAAGTATATAAAGTTGCATGAAATAGAAATACTCAAGTAAAGTACAAGCACTTTCAGTGTGTACTTAAGTACAGTACTTGAGTAAATGTGCTTAGTTACACTCAACCCCTGACAAATAGACAGACTTGTACTAGACTACGTTGTAGATCTGCAGCCTTTGCAGCTTATTTAGACTTTATTTCAAAATCCAGAGCTGTGAACTCAATGTGAACTAGTTCATGTTAATCTGTGTGAACTGAACTTTGAGCTAACTGCTGTGAAGAGTGACAGTAGCAGATGGGAGAAGAAGTGAAAATTCACCTCATCAATCATCAAGTCTTGAGGCTTGAACGTGCTGTCAGCCTGCTAACCCTTGTCTAGCCTCTGTAGTCATGACAACAGGCCACACGCAGACAGCATGTGACAGCAGACTGTGCTGCGTCAGATTTTGAGAGGCAATACGGGCTGATGCACCCGCTAACTGCAAACTGATGCAAATGAGGTATGCAGTTGTCTTAAGGCTGCATTCAGGCCACAAAAATGCAGCTACAGTGCCTCATTAATTTCAATGAGACCACTGTGAAGGCACTGTGAGGAAGGAGGCTCAAGACAAAAAAGGTTTTTGCTGCAACACAATGTCACACTATCAAACAATGAGCCTGCATTTAAAACAAATATGTATGAGCACACATTTTGTTGTGAATTCCTTATACCATAAAAGAGGTATATTTTTACTTTCATATACTGCTTTGCCATGTTTTTGTGTCTGATAAGCCATCAGACTCATTGAAAAAGTACCCAAATTGGCCATCCTGCAGTGTTTTTCTTCTACTTCATCATTTCATGCAGCCCCTTCAGCCTCTTGAAGAACCTCAGTCTTCTTGCCACTGGGCAGACCATTACCAGCATCCTCTTTGCAACAGGATAGTGTGGGGTTTGTGTAAAATGTGTCTCAAGTTTGAGAAAAAACTGACATGTCAGATCTAGAGACCACACATTTCCTCCACCCTTTTGTTTTCTGTTTTGTCAAGCCGTTAAATACATTAAAGCAAAGCGTTCTGATTTAGCCGACAAGCTCAAGTCATAATCATTTGGTGAAGATATTCATGTTTCCCTCGGGATGAATTGTAATCACTTTGTTGATTCTTCTGGTACCATCATCAGGTCAAAATGCTTTTGCTTTTGACCAAATTCCTGCAGAATTGATAACATTAAGCTTGAGCTGTACATGCTGTACAACAGGGGTGGGCAATTATTTTCTCCATGGGGCCACATGAGAAACGGAAAATATTCTGGAGGGCCAGGCCAAAAGGCTGAACTCAATTCTCAAATATTAATTGCATTTCTTTATAAAAAAAGGCAGTAAATAGCATTGTTTAAAAAGCTTGTAAGAGTATATGTTATAATTAAGCAATGAAAAATTGAGGTTGCCTTACAAAAAATGTCATTTATTCAATTACATTTCTCAAAACAATCATTTACATTTCTCAAATAAATTTGAACATTTTACCATTTGTGACTCATATTAATGAACACTTTCAGTCACATTCACTCTAAAACACATTTTGAGTTTAATATACTGTTGGAAAGTTGTGTGAAGCACATAGCATCCTAAAAACATCACAATATTGTTTTTGTGCTCATTAAGAAAGATACATCATATTCATCTGTCTCTGAACATCACTGAACTGTGATTTTGAGAAAAAGGCTTCCAAAGAAAGTGTCCCAGTTCACTGCTAGTTGGTGCCTTTTCATGTCTACATTTGTGGTCTAACCACCTTATTTGGTGCTTTTAAGCTCTTCTTTCTTACTTAGTGAGAGAAATCTAGTCTCTGCTGGGCTTTAACAAGTGCATCGAAGTCTGGTTGAATGTCTGAGGTGGAGATGCGAAGCACAGCTGACAGATGATCATCAGTGAGAGAGGATCTATACCTGGATTTCGTGAACTTCATCATTGAAAATGTTTGTTCACATATATAGGTAGAGCCAAAGAGAACCAACATCTTCTGAGCATGTCTCCTCATGTTTGGAAAGTTCTCCTCCTTGAGAGAAGAGTAAAAATCTAGCAGAGATACGGACTTGAATTGCTCTGCCAGTACTGCATCAGACTGCAGGTCAATGAGTTCCAGCTGAACATCACTGGCGGCATTATCAACACTGCAGGTGAAGGGAGAGGAAATCATGTGCATTTCATCCTCGATTGTTCTGAGATCTTCAAATCTCCTTGAAAACTCACCATGCAATGCTCCTAACATGGATGAGTACCTGCTGAGTCGATCGGCTGATGGTGCGACTTCTTTCAGGGTTTGCATGTGAGTCAGAGTGTTGCTCTCCAGTTGGCTTGAAAGAAACTGCATCTTTCTCATGAAAGCCTTCACCAGGCTGTGCATTTCATGAACAAAAAGGCCCTTGCCTTGCAGTTTGGTGTTCAGTTCATTAATCAGTGCAGTCACATCAACAGCAAATGCAAAATCTGCCACCCAGTCCTCATCTGACAGCTCTGGGACGTCTTTGCCTTTCTCCTCACAAAACTCTCGAATCTCTGCTTTCAGGTCCCAAACTCTTTTTAGCACTTTGCCCAGGCTGAGCCATCTGACAGCTGTGTGGTAGCCGATGTCCCTATGCTCAGTCTCATGCTCCTCCAAAAGTGCGACAAACTGTCTGTGATTCAATGCACGGGACCGGATGAAGTTTACTATTTTAGAAACAACATCAATAACATGGTTAATCTTTAGCACGGACTTGCACAACACATGTTGGTGTATAATACAATGCAGAAATACCAATTTCTGATCTGCATCGATTCCAGTCACTTTGTCTTGCATGCGTTTCAAAAGTCCAACATTTTTCCCTGTAAGATTTGGACAACCGTCAGTTGTGACACCTGCCAGTCTGTCCCATTTCAGTCCCATTCTGTCCATGCACGCATTTACCTCCGTGAACAGGTCGCTACCCGTCATAGTCCCTTTCATCGACTGCATTGCTGCCAGGTCTTCCGTAATCTTGAAGTCCTGCGTTATCCCACGGACAAATACGAGTAACTGGGCTGTGTCGCGGACATCACAGCTCTCGTCCAAAGCCAATGAGAAAAAGTCAAAACTTCCCACATCACGTTGCAGCTGAAGCTCCAAATTGCGCGCAATGTCCTCGATCCTTCTAGTCACGGTTCGCCTGGACAGCGGGACTTGCTCAAACGCTTCTTTTTTTTCAGGGCATAGTAGTGCTGCAGAGTCCACCAAGCACTCTTTAACAAACTCACCCTCCGAGAATGGCTTGCTGTTTTTAGCGATTTTGTGGGATATAACAAAACTGGTCCTGGTTGCTGCATCCCTGGGAGTGTGAAGCTTGGTAAAAAAGCCTTGCTGCTTTTGCAGTTTAGCTAGCAAAGCTTCCGATGTCCTAGCCTTTTCGGCTTCAGTCAAGTTTTTATATTTTTCCGCGTGTTTCGTCTCGTAATGCCGACTCAGATTGTAGTCCTTAAACACGGCGATCTGCTCCCCACAAACCAAACACACGGCTTTACCTCCGACTTCAGTAAATAAATACTTAGCAGTCCAATTTTTATTGAAAACCCTGCATTCGGCATCTACCTTTCTTTTTTTAGCATGAGCGGACATTTTTGAGGCTTAAAGTCGTCTGATGCTGATGCCCGCTCGTATCAACATCCAATCATGCGCACGTCTTGATATACTATTGCGTCATTATGTACGTGAATGAAAAACAACTTCAAAATAAAAGCAATGCAGTTTTTTGCATGAGGTAAATTTAGAAAATGTGTTTATTTTGTAATTTCCAATTAACCTTACGCGGGCCGGTCAGAGTCAACCAAAGGGCCGTATGCGGCCCGGGGGCCGTACAATGCCCAGGTCTGCTGTACAAGAACATCGTACCTGCTTAGCAATGTTGGCATTGTCATTGTGAGCATGTTAGCATTTAGCTCAAAGTGCTATTGTGCATAGATGTACACTCAGTCTTGTTAGTGTGTTTTATTGGTACATATTAAAACTAATTTGCACTTAATCGGAGTGCCACAAAGCAATAGCCACACCAACAACCTGGTGGCTTTAGGCCCCTGAGAATCTGGGTAATTTAAGCTTGAACTATGTCATCTGTTATTAAACTTTACTCTCATGGCTGTGTTTTTCACACCACCTGCAAAATGTAAAGGAACCTTTTAGTGGTAGAAAATAGCAAAGATGCTTTATACTTAACAATAAAACATCTGCATCATGCTCACTTGAGATGGTTCGCTCATTAATAGATATAGTCATAGTCAATACATCACCTTTAATGAACGACACTGTTGCACAGAGTAGATGAGCATAGAGTTGAAACTGTCCTGAGAGAGTTGGTGGAACTGAACACTGTACAGACCCATTTGTAGCATTGAGACCTTATTGCCTTGTTTGTTCAACCCCCCAAAAAATGAAGAACGTTGCCTGTTTCAACTGTAGCTCCTCATTTATTTCCCTTAGAGAGAAACAGAAAGAGAGTCAAAACTGGGATACATTTAAAAACACAGGAAGTTTTTGGTTCAGGGAATGGTCTTGTTAGCCACAAGCTCCGGACTTCTCTGCCTTAGCAATCACAAAGACGCTATCAGAGCATTGTGTTGGCTTTGGCACGTACGCAGGCAACAAACACACAATGTGAAAAGCAGGGCAGCAGGTCACACACAGATGGTGAGCCATGTCTTTCAGTGGCACAATCTCTTTGGTACATCTCAGGACTACTGTTATCCTTCACACCTGGTGGGTCAGCCAGTTAAAGTACGTGCAGATGTCAGCCAGCTCGGTGTTTCTGCTTGGATGAACATCTATCAGTTTAACAGAAGCTGTTTGTGCTTTTGGGGCAAATTTGCCCCTGTAAGTGTTTGTGAGGGAAAATAGGATGTGCTTTAACGATGCCCTTCTTTGTGAATAAACCCCATTTATGAGATTGGGAAATAGGCAATGGAAACTCAAACATAAAACAGAAGCGTTTTAGGAGTTGCTCCCTCACACACAGAGTTACACACACACATGCGTAAGTGCTCACTTCACCACAAACAGTAAACACACATTGGATCAAATGCATGCAGCAGCAAAGACACACATTCAAGAAACTCACATGAAATGAACTCAGTCACTTCACCACAAACACACACACACACAACCTAACCAATACCATTAAAGAAGCGAAGCAGAGACAATGGTGCGAGTCTCCGGCCGGGTCGAGTGAGTGAGTGACACACAGGGCTATAATTCTCCACATTTCGGAGAGGCTTTCCAAGCCATACTGACGTCTCTGAGACTAGAGCGAGACAAGTAATGGCCAGTGTTTACCACCACAAACTTCCCCATCACTATAGGACTCACTCTATAAGTAGCACAGAGTAACTGAGCAGATTCCACAGGGACAAATGAGGAGAACTGGAAGTGAGAGAACAAGATAGAGACAGAGAGAGAGAGAGAGAGAAAGGGCACTGTGTCAGAACAACTCCACTTATGCTGAGCTGATTTTTGTCCACCCTCCTCCTCCTCACCCCCCTCCCCCCGCAGCAGACACTGGTGCCAAACTGCCGGGTTGCAGCGGCAAGGGCGCGTGTGGTGTATGCCTGTGTGTCTGTGTGTGTGCGTATATGCGTGTGTGTGTGTCTGTGCGGATGTGTGTGTGTGTGTGTGGACTTGTATTACTCATGTTGTGGGGACATAAATCTGATGACACATTCAAATTGAAGGGACTTGACTTCCTTATGGAGTTAAAATGCAAGTCCCTCTAATATTCATCATTAACTTTTAAGGTGAAGACTTGGGTTAAGGTCAGGGTAAAGTTAGGTTTAGCTTTAGGTTTAGGTTTAGGTTAGGGTAAGGGTTATGGCTAGACAAGTAGTGGTTATGGTTATGGTAACTCTCCAGGAAATGAATGTGTGTCTATGCAATGTCCCCAGAACTGATGGAAACATGACTCGTGTGTGTGTGTGTGTGTGTGTGTGTGTGTGTGTGTGTGTCGGTGTGTGTCTGTGTGTGTGTGTGTGTGTAACTGTGTGTTGGGAATGAAGATGCAGAGCCAGGGCATACCTTAGGGCCATTAGTTCAGTCCTGGTCGGCCTCAGCAGAACACAGCATTAATTGGACACAGTAGCTGGGAGATCACAGCAGCCCCAACCAATTTGTAAAATGAGTAAATTGCCTGTCTTGTCATTCCTGGGCTTGCTTTTGCAGTGGAAGCTGTGTTTATAAGGATAAAGGGAAGGGATAATGTCTAGCATATGAGCTGGAATTGGCTCTCATAAGGGTGGTTAAAACACACTTACACACACTTCCGCATGCACAAGTATGCTGCTATGAACTTTTTAAAGCTGAGTTAGAGCTCATGGCACATCCACTCTGCTGATACCACTTGCAGCAGTTTATACGTCAGAGGAACATTTCTACATGTTAGATGTCATTTAACTACTACATATCCCAGATGCTGATGGTGCTATGGTGTAATGCTTGGATCAGATGGTGGCACCTGCACAAAACCAACACGTGCTTTCAATGCCATGTGCTTTGTGCACTGCATCACAAACACGATATTCTGTTCCCATGGACTCATTTGTCTGAGAGCACCGGAGTAGCTGTAACACTGTTTGATGGAATTTGATGTTTCCTGTGTCCAAAAACCACAAAAGTGCTGAAACTGGACCCCAGTGAGTACAGCACATGGTTATATAAACTATGTATAGTGTAAAAATGTCTGGCTGCAGTGCTGAAATGACCCCGCTTTTCACTCTAAACAATGGCTGAAATAGAAAAGTGTTATCCACATTAAACTGAACTTTCCATCATAAAAAAACAACAAAAAAAAAACAAGTCTTTGTTTTCCATGGTTCCTGCCTGCGGTGAGTGTGGAGGCCTGGGTCTATGAAGATGAATGAGTCAGTGCATTGATAGCAACTGGCATAGGAACACTGCAGCTCTCTTGAGCTCTGGAGTTCGCCTGTACATCCGCGCTTCCTCCCCTTCCATCCCACACACACTCATCAGGCATGCGGATGAGCACAAGAGCCTCCCACAAATCCTCATTTCCCTACACAGAGGAACTGTTTCTCTCCTCCCTCTGTCTCCCTTTCCTCCTCGGTGGACCGGCTGTGGTCATCAGTGGTGGTGTGTGTTCCTGATTCTCTGCCTCTGTGGCCAGGAAGGCTTCTTGGAGCCCTGCCTGGACATTTGTGATTCATCAGTGTGTTTGGTTGTTGCCTTTGTTCTTAACGGCACTGGTGGAGAGGGTCCAGTAAAACGCTGATGACGCACTGCTGTGCTCTGGGCGTTCATCCCAAACGCAGCTACTAACCCCGTGATTCCACAATCCTCACCGCCACCCCCAAAACTTCACTGGACCTCTGCTGCCCCGTGGTCTCCTCGCATGCCACTCCCTCCCACCCGCACAAACAAACAAACACTCAATCCCACATATCCGCTAACAAAAACCCTCAATGGGGCTGAGTAAAAGGAGGACCTATTTTATTTCACATTTCACAAGAACAAATTACAGTCCCATTTCCCCTCAGCTGGATTAGTAAATCTCTCTCCTCATCCCCTGGTGGCGCCTCCTCCCCTCTTCTCCTCCGTCATCACCACCTCTGGTTTTGTGTGATTTTCCTTCATTACCTCCTCAGTTAGTAAATAAAGCCTGGAGTAGTTGGAGTCCATATGGAACCAAAAAGGCACCTCAGGATCTGCGTAACTGCATGTGTGCATGCTCCTGGGCGTTGCAGTGAGAACGCTTTACAGCGGAGGGTCGCTCGGTCAGCATCAACACAGGCGTGCATGTTGGCATATTCCACCGTGTGTGGTTGCAGTGGAGCGCAGGGCAGCTGAATGAAGTGGAGCAGAGGGCCCCATCGGCCATCAGTCATCATGAATCTACAGTCCAGCTCGAAGCGACAGAAGGAATGAGAGCAGAGAAATTAATGACTCAACAGAAGCACTCACCTCTCGTCACACAGGGCTGAAGGTGACATAAAAAATAACATAGACAAAATAAAAGCTCCTTAAAATATTTATTTATTTACTCATTTGTACCTTTTCTCAACAGCAATCTCTGTCTGTTGTTCTCTTATTTGTGTCAGCATCTGTTCCAGTTCATACTGCATACTAACTATGTACAGTATGCACTGCTAATTATTATAGTGCATTGTTTTTGCACACATTTGACCATGCAGGAAATAGACATTGTTTTATACAAACAGGAAATGATATAATAAGTGTGCCTTCGGACATCAATCAACCTGTGGCTTTGCAATGCCACCGCTTATTTAAACTACACAAAAAGAAACAAAAATGTTTTTATGAAGATTTAGAACTTATTTTTTGTTTTCCATGATCTTTCTCGAGCTCTCACCACCACACGTAATTTAATTAAATTTACTGCAGCTGTGAGCGCCTCCATTTCCTTTCTGCAGTTCATTGTGGGACGAGAGTATACATCAACAGTTCACTCAAAAACAAGTTTTTTTTGGTGAGCATGGTGACTTTTTGGAGCAAAGCTTATGTTGTTAGTTTTCCAGTGTGAACAAATATACTCAAAACATCCTAAGAATTAGTATGTAGCTCTGAGGCAAAGCTTGACTGACTCTTTCTCTGTCGGTCTGTCTGTCTGTCTCTCTCTCTCTCTACCTCCATGTAGGTCTCTCTGTTAGAAGAAGGAAACTGGAAGGCCTTGTGGATCATGTAACTCACTTCAAACCGATCTGGGTCAAGCTACGTGACAGGGAAATTGATTTTTCCTTGTTGTTTTTCTTTCAGAATGGGTCCTATGCAGAGCATTGCTTGGGTTGTGTGGCAGAACGATTTTTTTTCCCCCTCAGAAAATAAAAATTCTTCCAATAACATGAGACGGCTACGCTTCATGAGCTTTCAGTCTCATATTTGGAAATTGACTAATGATTGAACAGGATTTGGTGTCTAAGTGGGCTTGACATGATCCACTTGCAGTCATTGTGGGAAAACATTTCTCTCCGGAAATGTTACCAGACAAAATACAGTTGGTGCAGAAGACATATAATATGACTGGTCAGAAATTTATGAATGGAAAACCCTGGCTTTTTGTCAGATATGCACATTTTGTTGAATTTATGAAACCAGAAGAACCTCATAAACGATTTTATTCCAGGCCATTGCATTTCATAAAGAATAGGATCTTTGTTAGTGTTTATATCAGTAATCCAGAATAAAAATGAATATATTTCATAAATGTCAACAGAGGGAAACAACAGCAGGCTTCTCATTTCTATCATTGCCAGGATATTTACTCCCTGAAATGATAGATAGTTATATTATTAGCTGTGATACAGTATTTGAATTACAAATATATTCAACTGTCATTCATTCTAACATAACCCTTTTTATAAGAAAAACATGGACAAGCAACATAGAAGTTAGAGGCGTGCTTTACTCTTTATATTTCCAAACAGATGAATTTAGCAACCCTAAGCTAACTATGCTAACATGGTCAGGAGTTGCTAAAGTGTAAGCCTGCTTCTCCAAATAAGTCAGGACAGAGCCACTACACTGAAAAAACTCAGCTCTCAAAAACAAGGGAAAAAAAGCAATAAAATGGGGGAAATGTTACTCAAAGTAAGCAAAATCATAAAAAACATTTCACTCACCAAGATTTTTAAAAACAAGTAAAAATATCTTGTCTCAAGGACCCACAGTTATCTTAAAAGTAGTGCTGCTGGACTACTACTGGAGAATTTCTTTGTATCCAGACAAATGTACTTTGTCTGGATACAAAGAAATTCTGACTCTGACAAAGCAGTTTTGTTCTTGTTTCAACCATTACGTTACTCAGAAGTAGTATTGAAATCTCAACAAAAAACTCAAAAACTGCCTGATAAGAAGATACATCGTGTCAGACAAGAATCTGACTTCTTTTGGTTTTTGCAGTGTAATGCTAGTCTAAACTCTGTTAGCGTCCAGGACCAGCTCCCACGCAGTGAATGCTCCACTGCTGAAGGCGGATTTATTAGCATACTAGCAAACAAATGATAGACGTCTTTGAAAGTAACACTGTGTTAAAACTACATGCAATGCCTAGCTGGACTGCACAGTTTAATGCTTTTCTTACACTTTTCCTCCTGTGTTTTTGATTTTAAAAAGACGATAAAAAAGTCACAACCCTTCTCTGTATATCACCATCACACCACAGCAGACACACCGCTTTAGCCCTGATGTGCCAAGTTAAGGTTGCCACGCTATGAAGGCACAGTCACTATTTAAAGGAGGGGTTTGCAAGAATTGGTCAGTTGTCCCTGAACAAAAGTCAAACAACATGATTTGAGGTCTATTGTAAACACTGTGTACCTTTCTGTGTGAAGCTCAAACACCCACAGTCCATTACACGCCATGTAGCTCCGTGAGAAGCCCCAGGCAGGACCACGCTCATCCCCATCCCTGGCAAAGACACACCTTTGTCTCATAATTGAATGCAAGACAATAGGCAGGGTTATTATCTCAATTTTACCCTCTCTCCCACCTACACACACACACATACATACACTCCTTTCTCACTGCAAACTTCATAGAGGTCCCTTAGTCATAATTGTCCTGCCAATAGAGCGGGGAATTTTTTGCCCCTCTGTCTCACAAAGGCATCCCGTCACTCAGGTTTACCACTTATCAAATCAAACAAGGCACATAAAATGGGCGTCTTTGTCATCGGGATATGTGTGTGGGAGACGAACAGAGGGTTATTCATGTCGCTGTAGGGTAGAGAGGGAAGGCTTTTCTACCACTACAGTAGACTAACCAACCATAATCACAACAAAAAGGCTGATTTACTGTACTTGTGTGTCTGCTTTCTTTGCTCACCGCTGTCAAGACTGTCGCTGACGGTATCCTCTTTTGACTAATACACAGCAAATATCTGAACCATCCATATTAACATTTAGCTCTACAATATTCAGTGTTGTGTGCAAATGCGATTAAAAACAGAAATCAGAAATAAGGCATGTAAAGGACACTTTAATTTGGCTAAAAATTGATTAAAGACTCAGTGCTATTTAGTTTTTTTTTTATTCATATTCTTTCATTCAAAATGCATTAAAATGTATTCTCTTTTTTATCGTCTAATTCCGTAATAAATTTCTTTAATTGCCACTCAAACAGAAACCTGCATATCTCTCCATTTGGTGACTATAACTGAACGACTTATATGGCTGTGCTGACCAAAAAAAGGAAAAGAAAGAACACAAAAAAGACGAAGAAGGGGAAAGTGAGGCGCCCACTGATGACCTTTCTGAACCGTACAATGTGGAAAAGCTCAGGGAGAGGAAAAAAAAGTCCAGCATACTGTAAATCTAGTTGAAGGGGCCCCTCTCTCTCTCTGTTTCTATGTCTCTCCCTCTCTTATATGCAGGCCCCTGTCCTGGCAGCATTGGAAAATGTCAGGCCGTGGACTGGCAGAGGATGAAGGGCTGTGGGCGGAGGAGGGGTGGGAGGAGGCTTGGGGGGAACATTGAGGCTGGGGCGGAAGAACAACGTTTCTGAGGTTTTCAGACACCATATTTGTCTAACATTTCTACCCATTTCGAACAAGTTCAGTCACAGTTCATGAAACAGAGCACCTCCATTTACCGGTCTCCTTTGACAAGCTGGTACTTTATGCTCTGGGTCTCAAGCACACCCATACAGGCAGGCAGAGAGTGTGTGTATACATCAGATGGATTCGCAAAAAACATCTTCCTCAGACTGTTTCAGCCACTTGGAGATGTGAAAATCAGATCTCAGTTGTTTGAAATGCTCACTAATACTTTATTAAAGCTGCATTAATCAACATTTCTTATTTTGACAATGGATCAGATGACTGTAATGTGAAAGGTGTCGCTTCTTGAACCCAGCAGAACTCTACAGTTCCCTTTATAGCTCATTGTTTTGGTTTCCAGCTTGTGAACATCGTGCTCAGCAACCTCACTTTCAGCAGCAGCAGCAGGCAGCTGTTTTCAGTGCAAAAGCTCTGATAAAACCACCATACACTACCTGTCCAGCAGCAGACAGCAGACAAAAACTATGAACTACCTAGTGGAGCATTTAAGAGCTAAAGAGTCAGATATTTCAGAGGTTGGCACCAAAACAGTGCTTAAAGGAACCTAAATCATCAGGTGGCCTGAAACACAACTTCAGATGAATGCTGACGTGCTGTTGGGTGCGTAAATAACAAATGTTTTTGTTGACTCATTTGCCATCTAAACTTTATAAGGTGATAATATGTCAATGTTGCATTTTCACCTTGTTTTACTGCCTTCAACTGGCCAAAAGATCAATTAATGCAGTGTCAACTTGCTTTCTTCTCATTATTTTCTCCTTTGTTATTTGTACAAAATCAACCAAAAAAAGATTGTTTTTTTAAATCAGTACACCTGATATGTGCATGTGCTGTAACTGTATGTATCATGTGTGCAGTAAGAAAGGCCAGTTCTGCAGAAATCTGAGCATTTGTCATCATTATTGATACATTCCACTGATTTATTCCTTTAATTAAAGCCCCTCCATGGCCACAGGGGTTAGTCCAGTGTGTGTCAATGTGGCGCTGCAGCCCATGATCCATCAGGAAGGTTTGGCCATTCCAGGAGGGGGCAGACATCACGAGAGAGACAGAAAGGGCAGAGGTAGGTAAGAAGACAGAGGGAGGAGAGCGCGAGGGGGGCACTGCCTGGGTTTATGACCAGGGCGGGCAAAGGGGAGCAGAGGTGGGCGGGGGGAGAGACATGGATCAGAGGCACTGACGCCTTCAGACAACAATGCACTGTTTCCCCTGTAATCCTGTGATTCATCGGGCTCAATGGAGGACACTTGATAGCAGATGATAATGAAACTTCAACCCCAGACAGCCTGGCTGCCAGGGGCTTTTCCTCACCAGGCCAACCACTACTTAATGCATGCTGTCTGACCGGACTCTTTGCCTTTCATTTGCAATCACTAACACAGTAACACTTGCACTTGACTCAATGTGTGTAATGTGTGCTACCTGGTTCAGGCTTGGGTTTGAGTCAATTTGAGGCTTTTGCAAAAAAATGTCAAGCCTATAAATATGAATATAACTCACCAAACTGAACTTTAATCCCATTTTGCAAAAGCAGATGCAAAGCAGCAAACCTGCACCTGTGAATGTGTCTGAAAAAGACAACTGGGCAAGCATTTATTGCAACATCATCCAACGTTTTTGTGCAGGTTTTGGGTTTCCCATTTGGCAGTGCCAGTTGGGTAAGTTCTAGGGCTGTCACTTTTCATTTGAATTTCAATCTACCCTTCACATGTGACAAAATATGAAATATTCCATCTGTGATCATCTGTCCAAATACAAAAGTTTACTATATTAGAACAGTCCATGCCTTTTTCTGCAGGGGTCGTTCATTCATTTGATGCAGGAGGTTAGGTTATTGTTGTTTTCTTTAATTTTTCATTTTGGATTTGACTCTTTATCACCATGGTCAATAGCAGCCTGACCTGCTTAATGTAGCAGGGTAAAGTTAGCATCTTACAGTATCATTAGCTGCTTTATTAGATTAGATTAGATTAGATTAGATTAGATTCAACTTTATTGTCATCGTCAGAGTGCAACACAGAGACAACGAAATGCAATTTAGCATCTAACCAGAAGTGCAAATAGTCATAATATCAAAAAAAAATAAATACATGTAAGTAGTGCAAGTGGGATGACGTATAAACAGTATAAACACTTGACGTAGGTGCAGGTAGGGCAAATTCTATGAAACCATAAAACATGTGCAACACGGTATAACATTAGCTTGCCACTTAAATGTTCTCGCAGAGCCACAGCGAATGACCATAACATCAGTTCCACTCTGTGTGACTCATGTTCGAATCTGAAAGAATTGAGTGTTTATTCAAACATGCCATTTATGTATATCTACATGTAAATCATATCCCTGTCTCATTGTTTTAAGCCTGTGGTGTTTGTAATATTTGCTTGATTCTGATCTGCCAGAAATGAGGTAACATTGGATGGGATTATTTTCAGTTTTTAGGATGTAGAAGCTGCTGAATGCACATTATGTACATAAAGTTTAGCAGAATGGCAGAATAGGCTCCTTAATGGAAATGTCATATTTCAATGTTGCGAGGACGTCAAGCTGATGGACAGGTAATGTCCTGGATGTCAACTTTCATTTTGGAATTCTTTTTGAATTATAATGCGATGTCTTGACTGGACGTTCAAAAAACGTTCATTCAGCTTCTCAACAGTTTGCTGCTATGATCTGAAAGTCACGATTACAGGATTCAGTTTCATTCCCATGTAGGTGTTTTGCAGACATTTACATGTTCACAGTTGTTAACTTCAAATTTAACACTGGCTGTAACACTTTGTGAAAACCTGTGGCCGCCAACACATATACGGCAAACTGATTTATGCCATTTTTCCTCCCTGCAGCTTTCATGCTTGGCCTTGCGTAAGCCCATAAAGTTGCTTTTACACAGAATAAATGTCAGCCAAATTATGGAAACAACAGCAGCCACAGGTAGTTAATACAATAAGAAAGCTTACTGCTGTTTAGTCATCACTTCTTTAAAATCAGCAGGGGAAAAGAGAGGAGCGGTGAGGGGGCGACTCCCCCTGGCGATGTGTGTGGCAGCATTAGTGCTGAGGGAGGCGTCCAAGTTTCGCTACATTCTGCACAAGGGAGACGTGAGGGTTTTGCCAGAGCCTTTTCACGGTGAGAGTGCGTTCCATTCCAATGAAAGTAATATGTTGTAGGGAGGGGGCGGGGGAGTGAGGAAATATAAATCCGCTGTTGTTTTAGCTCCTTCAGGGAAAATCCATTGTTTTCCTCTGGTGCCTGGCTGATGGTGAAACTGACACACACATGCTGCGTGCACACGCTCATGCATGCAAACACAACTGCAAACAGAGACACCAACACACAAACTCAAGTACATACTATATATAGATACGGTATATGCAGACACAAGTCCATACAAGTCTGCTCTGAAATCCACATATTGTACATTCTCTGCAGCATACACTCAAACACAAACATACACACACTGAAGCTAAAGTGCAGCCTAGCTGAGTGTGGTGGGGTGATGAGAGGTTTGGCCGAGGCTTCACAGAGGCTCTGGTTAAATCTGGTTCTGTCCTGAAGCACAAACCCTCCTCGAAATGTCTCAGCAGCCTTGTCATCAGACTCCTCTCTCTGAACGCTACACTGTAATAAGTCCTCCAGCGTCCCTCCTTTCCATCCAATGCGCCACCACCACCACTCCCAGTTCAATACACACTGATGGTGGTACTGGTGAAAAGCCAGAGTGTGCGTTTGTGTGTGAATACGCTGGAAGCCTCCACATCATCAGCCTTCCACACCCTATCCCTGACTCTCTGATGATGCCTTCCTCAGCTCCCAACCTGGAATTATTTTCATTTCTTCACTCCTTTATTTTGAATGGAAAGTAGGAGTTGCATTAGCACATTTAGTTCTTAAATCCATCAAATGTGCTTCATAAATCCAACTAATTACCATTCTGTCAACACATTGTTCACTCAGTTAACATTTTTACTATGAAGTGGAGGGACACAGTGAAGTCTGGGGTTTGACAACTAGACAAACAACATCCATGCATTCATACTGAGATAGAAAATAACATCGTAAGATCAAATTGTTTTTTGAGCCTTTCACAAATCTAACAAAAGAATGACAATTAGAGCCAGTATTTCTGTATTATCATTGCACCAACCCTGGGTATTATAGAGTTTAATTGATTTAAATGCATGTAATCCAGTTTATATTTACATGCAGAAGAGAATGAGTTTATAGCTGTGGACACATCCATAAATTTGATGTCTGACAGATATTGTATGTACACACAAACAAAGTCAAGATATGTTTGATGTGTAACGGGTACATTTAGGACCCAACTGCAGCACCACCAGAGCAAGGGTATAGCTTGTAGCAACTTTAATTTGAGGCTTTGCAGAAACAGAAAAGTAACAATAAAGTCTCTTTTGATGGACTCTGAGTCTCTTGAAGAAGAACACACCAAATAAGCACAGGTAGACAAAAAACTGGGAGTGCAGGGCAAAACTCCTAATCAGGGACAGAAGACTGATGTATTTAGCAGGGAACAGGAGAACAAACATGGTCAAAAGCAAGTGAGTTCAGCAACGAGATATCAGTCTAATAGTAAATTCTGTCTCACAAAGAAACAAAGAGCAGTCAGGCACTGAGTGAGTGTGGGAAAGCAGCTTAAATACAAGACTGATTGGGAATGAATCTCAGGTGTGTGATCAGGTGAGCGTGAGAGCGGAGAAGTACTGACTGAGCATGTGAACAGATGAAGGAAAATGGCGGCAGGTAAGAGACTCAGTATATTGTGACGTGATGGCATGTTAAAGCTTCATATTTCATGAAATAATCCAAAAAAACATGACAAAGCAATGCATATAATAATTCAGCTCAAGATCCATGAAACTACTCTCAGCCATCAAATGAGCAAAAGAAACTGTCATACTGTATGATCTTGTGCTTAACCGCTACTGTCTGTGACCCTCCTACGCAAACAAACTCAGACACATTGGAGGATTTTCTGCTACGAGATCCACAGTTACTGTTCAGCTCCCAGCACAGCGCAACTTATAACAGGGTTTGTCATTTAACATGCGCCCCCACATTTTGCAGTGAGAAGAGAAGGGGCCCCAGCCTTGATGGTTAAAGAGGAAAAGGGTTTTCAACAATGTTACGCTTCCTGCAATCATCAGTGATTTAGCAGACGCAAGCATCTTGGATGAGGTTCACAATAAACCTAAAATTACGGGGAGATCCTGACGTGAGTTAGTGATGCCGGCGGATTTCACAGGCATGTAAAATTGCTTAAACAAAGTCTGACACGTCAAGTACAGGCAGCCATTTTGGGTCACGGAGGATGCCTTGTTTCTCCGTGCTCACCAATCTGCCCTGTGGCTTTTCCTGCAACTGCATGGTGTGCTCTGATAGAGCCATGTCAGGGATGTTGGGTGACAGAGGTTAAAACCGCGGCATGTTTACCCGCTCTGGGGCCAAATCTTCTCTTCCTCGGGATAAGACTCGGGTAGGGAAGCCTGCCAGGAGCTGCGGCTCTTCCATACAGACTTCATTCCAGTCAGAACTGGAGACGAGACCACCAATTATTTTTATTCTGGGTGATTTGGGTTTCTTGGGGTTAGAATAGAGGAGGGGGGAGGAGTTGGTTGGATCGACTAAATATAAATTCATGAAAGTATGCATTCGACATCACTACAGAGATCTTTCTTTGTTTCTTATTCACTAACTCTCCTAAAGTCTTCTGGTTGTTTATTCTGTCTGTCTTATAGTCTCAATACCAGCATAAGAATGCAACAGTCAAGTAAATCAACTAAGTGCGCCTGCATTTTACTCTCTAACTGCATGCACTCTTCCTTATGCCGGAGAGACGCTGAGGTATCTGTCTGGGGAGAGTGTTTTGCTGACTACAGTCCTGTCCAGGGACAGACCAGGATGTCCAAGGGAGAGGCCAGAACAGCCTCAAGGCAAGGAGGGATAGACAGAAGGAGGAAGGGAGGGCTGCAAGAGAGGTGTGTTTACCGTTAGTTTTGCTGTTGGCCAGTCAGTAAACAGGAAAAGGGCCGTTCTGTCAAGCCAAAGTGTTCATTAAAGCCACAGTTCAGTCCCGTCCGGGACGGTCCAGGGGATTTCCTGCACTCGGTTAGCCAGAGACAATGTTTCAGGAAGGGCGGAAAGGAACGAGTGTGGCACTGCCGGCTGCCCAGCAGCACCACCATGAGAAGTGTCCCCGTTTGGTGCCGCCTTGCTGCCCATCCCCTCTCACTCCCTGACCCAGACTGGGTGCCACAGCCAAGTTTCCACAAAAGATTGACTTTAAGCACTTAAAACCCCATGCACTCATATGTAAATGTAGTTCAGAAGACATACTGTGGAAGAGAATGAAGGTGGTAATGCTGACACATAAATGTATGATTTTGAAAAATCTGAAAGTATATAAAGAGATGCCTCCATGGACTTTGTGTAAATGCCCCCGTGTTCATGAATCCTGACAGTCGACACATGATGCAATGGCTAAAGTGGTGCTTTCATTTTTCCATACCTACTGGAAAGTGACGAGGTTGAGGCCTGTGGAGCAGAACATGGAGCTGGTTAAATTATCAATATGCCAACACTTCAGCTGAGTTTAATGTAATTAGAAGGGTGGAATGGAAATTCAAATATAACATGCTCTCAATACGATATAAGGTGTTTCATGTATTTGTAAGTGATCCACAATAAGTGCAACCACGATCTGTCAACCTTATCAGCAGTCAAGAATGTTAATATTGGATAAATCTAGAAAACTTGTGGAGGGAACCAAAACACTTAATGAGAAGGTGAATGTCTGTGACAGGACTCGAAGTCTGTTCTGCTGCATGAAAACCAGACGTGTTTCTTGCCCTTCCACCATCCTGGCCTCCACACTTGCTTCCTCGCTATGAAAAGGACACACTGCTTCCTGCATTGGCACTGAAAGCTGGCATTGGACGTCATTCTGAGGGACGCTGGACTGTAATCTTACATACAACTGAACAATCTCATGTTCTCTTCATGATGCCCAGTAATAAAGTGAATTCATGTCAAAGCTATTTTATTGACTGATTTTCTCTGTTCAATCTCTCTACATCTCAACAGAGGAATTGTTGATAAGAGGAAGCTGTTAATGATTTTTTAGCTTTGACTTCAGACTTTGTGCATACAGCATGTGATTGAGACACCCTGTGTGTAATACACTGTAGCTGGTGTGTGCGTACACATAATTACGCCTGTTCATGTTTGTGAGTTTGATGCGTGCAGAGATGCACATGTCTGAAGGTAGCAGCTGTCCTTATCAGGTTTGAGGGGTCTGCAGATAAAGGCTCTCTTGATGGAGGTGTTACTGAGCTTCTGCAGACTGACAGTAGCAGCCAACATCCTGCTTCCCCATGTCTTCCCTCCACTTACTTCTCCTCTTCGTGCTCCTTAATCTCCCCTCTCCCGTCCAGCATTCCACACTCCTTCTGCTCCTCTATCTCTTCCACCTTCCACATCTATCCTCTGTGCCTTCTTTTGCCTCTCACCCCCATCTACCACTCTGCTCTTTATCTCTGCTTTTCAGCCTCTAACTTTAGGCCTCACACCGTGCATACCGGAATCCACTGTGGCCTAACTCTGGCCTCAACCATGCAAGCCAGGCTGCAAGATTTATTCATATGCCTAAACTGTTGTTTTGCTATTGTTGTTGTTTATGGCAAGTTATAATCACAGTGCTAAGCCAGTTGTATGGAAGTTACTTCCTTTCCATCCTGCTATTCAGCTCATCAGTCACTGCCACCTCTAAATTAGCACTTAAGTCCCAGACATGACAGATGGGATATTATAAGTGGGAACAATACCAAAAGGAAGGGTTTGCATGGATATGTCATATGAAGAAAAAAGATCTCTTGGTGGGAAGACCATATCCTGGAAGTCCATTTTGGGCACAGAGCTCATTGCCTACTGAAACAGCTGCTGCGGCTTCTCAACCAAAAGAATGATGAAATTGAAGCGGCAGAGAGAGAGAGGATCCTCCAAAAGTATCGCTTCATTCCGGCAGAACAGGGGCTACAAGGCCTGACGTCTGCAACAATGCCAAGAGGAGATGATAGGCCGCAGTAAAACCAGTCTGAAGCGTCTAATTTAGGAGCCCTGGATGGCTCACAAAATACCAAGGGGGAAAAGAGAATAGCTCCCCGGCCTGACATGGAAACTGTCTGGGGGGAGTCGGAGCCAGTTAAAACAAACATGAAAATAATTGACGTTGCCTCGCTGTTAGACAGCTATGATTGGTGTTTGCACCACGACTGTGAAAGTGTTTGAGTGGCACTGTGGCTGGCTGTCATATCTCCCTGTCAGTAATGACGCTATAGTGTCTGCTGAGTCAGTGTTATCAGGAGGTCCACAGCTTCTCCATGTGCTAAAAGCCTTTAGCCCACCAAGCCAATTAGCTGAGCCCCGTTTGAGGAATGGGAGGATGTCTCCCCAGCCCCGTGTGATGCTTTCCACTTCCTGTTTGCACTCCCTTGCTTCCCTTCGTTCGCATCGCTCAGGGACATCTGGGGAACACATTCAAAGCCGTCCTGCTGCCACCAAGTAAACCACACAGTAAGTACTTACCCACACCAGAAGCAGAAGAAGAAGAAGCTCTGTCTCTTTCTTGTCTCTTGTGCTCATATGCAAGCTTCCTGCAGATGATCGCTTCTTTTTTATCTTTGCTCCCTGCAGGGCCCAAGGCTATAATCCCAGTGACTGCTGACCTGTGGTACCGGCTGACAGAGAGGTCACAGAGGAGAGTGATAGGAACGGAGATGAGGCAGAAAAGTGGCAAGCAAGGTCAAACCATGAGGACCAGAGGCCCCGGGATGGGAAGAGGGGAGATGGCTAGAGGGGTGAAGGTGGGTTCCTAACAAGACTAGCTGCAGGGACAGGTCAGCTCCCAAAGGGAGCACACACAGTAAAAATAAGGCTTCAACTGGTTCTTGTTAAGCTGGTGAAACTCATGAATCCGCTAAAACTCTTCAGCAGGGACAGTAATAGAAATCACAAACAACTCACATGAAAAGATGCAGCAGAATCAATTAGACTCAGGGGTTCCCACATAAGTGGGACATTTTATTCCTCAAGGAATTTGCATTCTTGCAGAATAACCTCAAATTCAACCAATCAAAGTACTTGCAAGAGCTTGCCATTTTTTTAAACTCCCAGTAAATGTTTCTACATTACGTTAAGCCATAGTCCACAGACAGAAGATCATATTAGACCTAAGATGCTTTTGGGAAACAGGGCGCTGATTGGCTGATACTCTGTATCAGTTAAAGGTCACACATTGGTCCGACCTTGATACAAAAACACACATATTAAATCTGTCAAAGATACGTGGAGCTCCACACTTCCCTCTCTAATGCAGAAGCAGTATTCCCCCCCCCCACCAAGCCACACACACACAAACGCACACACACACTTCCACACCCTCTTTTGTAACATCCTATAAAACCACCCAGTGCCTTCACCACTATAAAAATATAACTATATAATATATATAACTATAAAAATGCCACATGATCACATATAAACCTCCACTTTATTTGATAACACAGCCACACATGCACTGTGCTGTATCATAAAGCTGTTATTATGAGTATATCAGATAACTTTTTGCACAACTGTGAGCAGAATTTTACAAATCCTTAGCCTTGAACATGACCGTGAAATCAATACAACAGTCATACAATAATATCAGCTCAGCCTTTTAGCATCTGGCAGATAGCACCATGTTCAGATAGCTGGAAATAGACATGGGAGGCACATTCCTTCCTTGTGTTTTTAATATGATAATTGAGTCTAATTGCAGCTTGGTGCCAGGGAGCACTGGCCTGGTTCTGTATTTACTCTTAGTGTATCTAATCAGCTTCCTGCAAGTCCAGTCTATCTGGGGGCTATCGCTGAACAACGGGCTGGTTAACCATTGGCTCCATGTACCACAGTGAGACAGATTAGATTTATACACACTGCCTGTTTCAATGCCAGGACATATTCTGGCTACGCTATCACGCTTGTCGTCTAAGTCTACTTCCTGAGTCACTGTCTGGATATGATGAGTATTTTCTCCCCATATTTCCCTCTTAATAAGACAGGATTCTGGCACAAGCTCAACATCATTTTCTCTGCTGCATTATCACTTGAGAGTGAGCCGCAGGAGTGATTAATGTTTTTTTTTACCTCAACTGTGGAACAAGTGGAAGCAGGATCAGTCAGGAGCTGCAGTCGACTGTGTGTTGATGTTAACAGGCTGCTGTAATTGTCATCAGCGTAAATGCCGTTACACAAAAGTGGAATGTGGGTCAATGGGATGATGGCCTTTGTGCCACCTCCAGTCACTTCCAAACCAGTCAAGCAGAGCAGGCTTCATTAGATCACTGAATGCTGGTCACAAGTTCTGGCTTATGGGTCACCACACCAGCCCATCTGTGTGTGTGTGTGCGTGTGTGTGTGTTTGAGTGAGTGAGAGAGAGAGAGAGAGAGAGAGAGAGAGAGAGAGAGAGAGAGAGGTTTCACTTTTGGATCAAGTTCAGTGAGTATTTTAGGGTTGGTTAAAAGAAAAAATCTTTACAATTAAGGCTCCCAAACAGTCACAATTGATAACCAACTTTAGCAAACATAACAGGGTTTCACACTTTCATCTGTCTGCCGAGCAATTGTCATGATGAGCCTTTTTCTTTTGCGCTGATGTTCAGGGGCAACACAAAGTAGAACAGGCAATGAGAGCTTCAGTACACCAGGATGCAGTGTTGCTAGAGGACGTTCAGTCTTGAAAATGGGGTGTGACTGCTATAGACACTCCCTAGCGTTCCCAACTTATTAGCTAAGCAGGTGTATGTATACCTCCCTGTTTCAACCTTTGACTGAAGCAACAAATTTATGCAGCTCATGTGGGGGTAAAAGTTTATTTTGAGGATAGCAGGAAAACTATAACTGGGAAGTGGTTACACTCAAAAGCTAAAGTAGCTACAAGACGGATGATTTAATTTAAGATGAGTTTCCTTAAAAAGAAGGACGCACAAATTCTATGTATAAAACCCTTACACACATAATACACACAGACGTGTCTGTGCCCTGCACCCTTCCCCCTTCTTCCACCAGATAACAGTTTCCTTTGAGGAGAGCTGTGATGGCAGAGGAGATAACATGTTGCTCGCATGATGAGGAAGAAGCTGCTGACTACTGGCCATTCAGACAGGCCCCAGCATGCTCTGTCTGTGAGGCTGCACTGCAAATAATACACTTCCTAACAAACAATTCAGTCTAGTTTTCACTCCTAAACCCTTTTTTAATACTCACCTCTAAGTGAAACAATTCATCAGTAGGATAAGATATTCTACTTCATTTTTTTGGTAGGCAAACACTTGAACTAGTTAATACTCTGATTTAGTATACTCACAGTAGTCAGTTTAAAAAAAGCCAGATGAAAATCAGTGAAGCAGAGGGTTTTTTTTATTCCACACATTCTTCTTCCTTGGTGCCTTCATTACACACAAAACAATTCAGCCAGTGACAGTTTGGTCAGATTCTGGTGCGTTATCCTACTAACAGTTAATGTAGCCTGAGGCCTCTAGTCTCGAGCAGAGGTGGGGAGTGGGCTACAGAGGTCTGGTGAGCTCACTTCTATCTACCTCCACACCATCACATTTTTTTTATTTTCAAATATGCTGTCTTCAGACCCCGACCAACACAGACTGATCCATGTGACGCTGATAAATTGCCTTTCTTGGAGCAATTTATCAGACTTGGAGCTCTGCCTTGAGCCCCAAAGGCTTCAGACAAGTTTTCCAGACATGCAGTACTACTCTAAAACACCTGTAAACAAAGTGTGATGTGTAAAAGCAAGATATTGTACCCTGTGAAGGCCTGTCTGCTTGGTCCCTCACATACCCAATGCACACCCAGTGATAAATCAACACGTAAATGAAATTGATTTTTCAGTTTAATTCAAGGCTTAATGACTTGTGCCATTTCAGTCTCTTTGTCTGAACTTGTCTGAGCGTGAGAACCTATGCTAGAGACAAGTGGCGCTTGGTGACTGGATTGGAGGCAGCAGTTGTTGCAGATTCCTCTTTTCCCTGGAGCAGTGTGTGGCTGTGTGGCGGCGAGGTTGGGTTGGGGGGTGTGGGGTGCACAAGCAGAAAGCAAGGACCCCTGGAGAAACAGTGGCTCCCTCTGTGAACAGACAAGAGGGCGAAGGGAATGACTCCCAGTGCCCACCACCCTCCAACGCCCCCTTACCCCTTGCTGTAACCCTACCTCAGAGATAACCATCACACCCTGGGCCGTCGGCATGCCCCGCCTGGCCCCCCCTTTGCTCCAGGGTCACAGAGGAGGGGGCAACACTTTCACATCAATGCAGGCCTGTCTGGAGGCCTTGCATAGCTCTGGTGGAGCCGATAACTGACTCACACATTTACACCATCTTTGTTTAAAGCTTGCCTGACTTGGTCATGTCTGCCATTTGAAAAGTCTGTAAATGCAGCATATATGTATATGAAGAGCTGGGAGGTTTGCACGCTCATCAGACAAAAGACAGCAGTCACCATTATATGCGATTATATGAAATGGTGGCTATATGAGGACGGCGCTATGAAAATGGGAAACCATATTTTCTGCACTGCATTGACTCCTGATGAGAAAATTGTTGGAGTCATTGGCCTATCAGGCTCTCACCAGCGTTAGGACAGTGGACGCTTGCTGCGATTGGGTATCATGTGGGTCCAAATCTAAATATTTGTCTGACCCGGCCCTCGTTACACATCAGAGAGGACCTTTTCTGAAAAAGCCACAGTATCTAAAAATATATTGGGTGCATTAGTGTGGTCAGGAGAGCACTTGAGAGCTGAGTGGCCCACCGCTCACGCTGAGCTGAGCTGAGCTGAGCTGAGCTGATCTGAGCATGACACTGCCACTCCTGCTGTTCCTCACAAACACATAAACCCTCAAATGAAACGCACTTTGGTAGACAGGCAGGCAGGAGGGCAGGCACCCTGAGCAACGCACCCTGTGGTTTGTCTGAGTTCAAACCCAAAGACAAACTTATAACTGCCTCTCAGTCAAACCCATAACTGACACACAGTCAGAGAAGGAGCTGCCTTCTATTCAACTTAGGTGCACCAAACTGGTTTTCATTTCAGCGTTTCTGACAAATAACGCTCTGTATTGTGACTACTGTAGTGCGTATGACCTCAGCTACCTGCAACTGTGACTAATTGTGGGGTCACCTCCTGATTCCATAAACAAAATCAGTCAGGTAACAAAACACTTAAGGTTGATTTAGGACATGGACCTCCAGGTGAGAAATACCTACAAAAAGGCGTTGTTGGGTTCCTCCCCTGGCTGCCTTCCAGCTGTCAGTGCTAGAAGCAGTTACAGTAGCCTGTCACAGGAGATCTCACCCCAATGTACTAACTATTGATGCCACCTTGTATTTTATATATATTCATCATTGCTGAACAGTTTACTGAAGTAAATACATTTCCAATGATGTGAGCATCATGAACTCAGTGCACAGAAGGTGGCAGTTGGGGAAACTACTCAATCGGATCATCAGAATCAGAATCAGAATCAGAAAGCTTTATTGCCAGGTACGATTTTACATATACGAGGAATTTACTTTGGTGAGGTTGGTGCATGACACATCTATTAAAAGAAGCTATTAAAAAAGTAAAAATATAACAGTAAGTGAAAAATATAACAATAGTAGAAAATATAACAATAAGTAAAAAATATAACAATATTAATATATATACACAAGTCTTTTTTTTTGTTACAGAAGCACAGTCTGTTTTTTCAGAAGGGAGTCCAAGCAGAGCGTTAATGTAACGCATAGAGTTATGGTGGTGTCAGTGTGACAGATGAGGCAGAGGTGGAATATCAAGAGTGCCGGGGGGGTTCTGGGCCTTGTTAATAAGGCTGACAGCAACGGGAAAGAACTGTTCTTGTGGCGTGAGGTTTTGGTCCTGATGGACCGCAGCCTCCTGCCAGAGGGGAGTGTCTCAAAGAGTTTGTGTCCAGGGTGGGAGGGATCAGCCACAATCTTTCCTGCACGCCTCAGGGTCCTGGAGGTGTACAGGTCCTGGAGAGACGGGAGATTGCAGCCGATCACCTTCTCTGCAGACCTAATCACACGCTGCAGTCTGCCCTTGTCCTTGGCAGTGGCAGCAGCGTACCAGATGGTGATGGAGGAGCTGAGGATGGACTCAATGATGGCTGTGTAGAAGTGCACCATCATTGTCTTTGGCAGACTGAATTTCTTCAGCTGCCGTAGGAAGTACATCCTCTGCTGTGCTTTCTTGATGAGGGAGCTGAAATTCAACTCCCACTTGAGGTCCTGGGAGATGATAGTTCCCAGGAAGCAGAAAGACTCCACAGTATCAATAGTGGAGTCACAGAGGGTGATGGGGCAGGTGAGGCTGAGTTCTTCCTGTAGTCCACAACCATCTCCACCGTCTTTAGAGTGTTGAGCTGTAGGTTGTTCTGGTTGCACCAGGTCAAGAGATGGTCAACCTCCCACCTGTAGGCGGACTTGTCGCCATCAGAGATGAGTCCAGTGAGGGTGGTGTCGTCCGCAAACTTCAGGAGCTTGACAGACTGGTGACTGGAGGTGCAGCTGTTAGTGTACAGGGAGAAGAGCAGAAGAGAAAGAACGCAGCCCTGGGGGGATCCGGTGCTGATGGTCTTTGTGTCGGAGATGTGTTTCCCCAGCTTCACGCACTGTTTCCTGTCAGACAGGAAGTCTGTAATCCACCTGCAGGTGGAGTCAGGCACGCTCAGCTGTGAGAGCTTCTCCTGAAGCAGAGTTGGGATGATGGTGTTAAAAGCAGAGCTGAAATCCACAAACAGGATCCTGGCGTAGGTTCCAGCGGAGTCCATGTGCTGGAGGATGAAGTGGAGGGCCAAGTTGACTGCATTGTCTACAGACCTGTTGGCTCTGTAGGCAAACTGCAGGGGGTCCAGGAGAGGGTCGATGATGTCTTTGAGGTGTGAGAGCGCAAGGCGCTCAAAGGACTTCATGACCACAGAGGTCAGGGCGACAGATCTGAAGTCATTAAGTCCTGTGGTCCTTGGCTTCTTGGGAACTGGGATGATGGTGGAGGATTTGAAGCAGGCTGGCACATGACATGTCTCCAGTGAGGTGTTAAAAATGTCTGTGAACACTGGAGACAGCTGATCAGTGCAGTGCTTCAAGGCGGATGGGAAGACAGAGTCTGGTCCAGCTGCTTTCTGGGGGTTCTGTCTCCTGAAGAATGGGATGACATCAGATAGGATATGTATGTCAAACATCATTCTTGTTGGGGCTATGGTGGAGATACCATGATTGGAGGGGCTGTAGCCCCATGTAACCCCGCCCTGGCACTGTTTTGCCAACTGTTGCTCCCAAGGTCAAGAATGAACTTTTAGCTTTTAAGCAACCTCAGAAAAAAAAACAACACTTTACAATAAACAATTTCCATGACTACTGGGCACACTCCATCTGCTGATGAAGATCATTTGGTTTGATCAAAAGCATAAGGGCAGCTACTAAGTGTGCCCTGGGGTGAGACTGTTTGAACAACCGATGTTTCCATGCTCAAGGATGAACTTTAAAGTTCAAAGGAGTCCAAAGAAAATTCTCCCAGCAAAGTAAACAGACCACGGAACCAGTTGCACTAAAGAAATCCATAAAGTTTGATTTTCATGAACCACCAAGTGAATTGTCAGTCCAAAACATGTGAAATGACAGATGGTATTTGGCAGGTGAGCTGAAGTATATGGCCCCACACACACACACACACACACACACACACACACACACACACACACACACACACACACAAAGGGAGGGTCCAGCAAGTTGTTTGCCCAACAACTGCTAATTGCTTTAGTTCTCTGCCATAAAAGTAATAAAGCCTTATCAATAGATAAATAAAGCTGACCCATTACAACTAAGGAGCACCATAAATATTTCTCAATTATCAATAATCCAGCTGGGAGGCGTCCAATATGCAGCCACGTCCCTCCATGTCATCATAAAACTGAAGCTATAGCAACTAATAGCTGGTGGATAAGATAGGCCTGCATTCCTTTCCTCTTAGAGCTCCTCATAAAGGGGAGCAAAACAGAGATCATTTGTGGAATGAAATATAATGTTGAGCTGAAAATGCTCATTCTGCACTCGTGAACACACCGTCCTCAGACACACAAACACACCCTCCCTCCCTCCCTCCCTCCTGCTCTGCAGGCTGAATGGACAGTGAACCACTCAAAGGGCTATCCGGTTTCTGTTTGTGTTGGTTCCATTGTGTCCTACACGGGATGGTCGTGTAATTGTTCAGGAACAATACACAGTGAGTTGGCTGAATAAATGCCATGCTGGTTTGAATTGCAGAGCCTTTATGTTTACATCACACCATTGACTTGCAGTTGAAGCCGGGATCGAGATTGTAAACAGGCTCGGTCAAAAGCAACAAAAACCACAGAGGAGTGCTGACGCTGGACTGCCAGCTCATCTAATGCAATCATAATGTTTTCTCTCAAAAAGGGGCCTGCTGTTGCTACACTCGAAAAACTCCCCTCGTTATTGTTGGACTTGATCTGACCTTTTGTGTTTTTCTCACTAGAAATAGACACCTCCCTGTTTTTTGACAACAGATCTGCTGAATTTATGTTTGAAATTCCCACCATGGTGAAGTTTGCGGTGATTGCAAGTCAATCGATCTAAATGTCAGCGATGCTGATATATTTGAAGCAGTGGCGTTCCTCCAGCATATCTGAGATCTGTATAAAGATGATGGATTTATGTCGCATGAACAATTTGGTCTCAAGAGCAAAGAGCGTTTTTGGAAATACTTACAAATCAGGAACTGTGTAACATCAAGGGCTTGCCACAGGAACGCCATGCAGCTTCTCAATTTTAGAAAACAATCAACAATTTTTTAAAGACATATCTCATGTTAAATGGGTATGACAGAAAGCTCTGGGAAAAGAGTCTGAACATGGGGAATGGTTGAATATTGTGCCGGAATGTGGTAAATATGTTGAGTAAGCAAAGGGGATGTTTACAAAAAATAAGATATTACATAGATGTTTTCATACTCAAATCAAACTGCATGGAGTGGAAATGCTGAAGGATCATTTGCAATGGAAATTTAAACCTTTCCTCACTGCATATGCACTGGGTGCTGGGTGTCTTGACTCAGCAATCCCTTTGACTTTATATCTATAATTATTAGGAAATAGATCTCAAATGCGAAACAAGCCTTTTTTAACCTCCTGTTTGGTCCAGACTGAATTATCTTGACAATTGGATCCAAATTTTGTCCAGACATTCATGATCCTAAAAGATGAATTTGTGTCTTGAGATAGTGTCCTCTCCTGTAACCCTGAATGGACGTAGAAATCTATAAGCTGCCATGCATCATTTCTTTAAAATCAAAAAAATGACAAAAACAAATAAAAGGTGGTGTCAGAAAACCTTTTTTTTTTTTTTTTTTTTTTTTTAACTTTTTCTCCAATACAATGATATATTAGCATTAGGTAAGTGCAGAAAATATATTAATTGGCTTCCAAATGCTTTTCATATGGTTCTCCAAACTTTTGGCACTCGCTTTGTTCCTCAGCGTGGCAACTCCCATCTACTAGCTAAAACAAACACAAAGCAATCATTATTAACCCATTTCTGCACTCCACCTCCTCATAAAAAACCCTGTAAACAGAAATAGACACTACATACACACACAACAACTCCATGCACGCCTATAGATTTTTACATCAAACCTTATGTGCAGTTTTTTCTTTAACACATTGTTTACTCTTTCTGAGGTCCAGCATGAGCTGGCGGCAGCGGCATTTCATTATTTTTTTTATTTTCCAGTAGATGTTGGAGCACAGTTTAATTGCTGCATGAATCATGCTTGTTCTGCATTCCCAGGGCTGTGTATTAAATGCTTCATTAGACGGGCCAAGTGAACATTAGTTTCCAAAATCCCTCCTCGCCCTCTCACCCCCCAGGCGCTGTGTGGGTGTGATGTCTGCTTCTGGCTGCATGCCCACTTGTGTCATATGGACAGACAAAGAGTGTGTGTGTGTGTGTGTGTGTGTGTGTGTGTGTGTAGAAAAACCTCTCTAATTGTTTATCCCTTTGCTTAAATGTCAGGAACGCATTGACTTGACAGTATTACTTTTGAAAAAAGCTATTAAAAGGTTGGGCAAGCCGTGGCATCCTTTGTTTCTCAGGAAGTGCCGTCCCTGGATTCTCCTCAGGCACCTACTGTACAACTGTAACTCATGCTGCTCATTGCTGATGTGTGCCAGCTTGGGAGTGTTTGTAGAAATGGTGGTGAGCAACTTTCAGAGGTAATTTCTATTAATTATCCTTCTCTCTCGTTCGAGCTAATCACCGTTTGTAGTGTATTTTTGCCAGCTGTAACATGTAATTCATTGTGCACACATAGCGAAGACAGGCGATTGTGTGTGAGATGCTGTCATACTACAAACCCAACCAAGAACAGATTTAGAAATAGCTTCCCTACAAAAGCATCCTCCTTTAAACCTGGAGGGTCCAGCGGGCTGCTGAGTCAGCAATGAAACTAGATTGCAGGAAGTATCAAACTTGGAAACTTTCTGTAACTATTTTTGGGGTATACATTAAGAACTAAGCTAAACTATATAAACAAAACATATTCACTGTGTTGGCAGCACTGTTGGTGGCCTTTAAACTGAGATGCATAATTACACTTTATTTGTCCTCTGTAATATACAATAAAGACACTAACTAGAACCACACTGAATTTGTGCTGAGAAACCTGTCAGACTAAACAAACTTCTCCCATACATTTTGATAACAGAGGGCAGGTTATCAAGTTCATGTAATTTAAATGACACCATGATAAAAGCTTTCCATTTCCATGAAATCTTTCAGACATATAAAGACACTCATGCAAGGCATGTAGGCTTATAATGAGACTGCCAATTTTATTGGCCTGCAGCAGAGAGGAGCGTAAACTCAACACCTTCTGCAGTTCAGCTTTTATTTTACCACAGGGTTGAGCAAGATGCTCTTAGTTTAGCTGTAAGTTGGAGAACTGCAGTGTGGACACAGCAAAAATACTTCATTTTTAGTTAGTGAGGGGAACGGGTCTAGAGGGTGCAATGTTGGTCTGTCAGTCAGTCCGCTCCTTTGGTCCAGACTGAAATGTACAACTATTGATGGATTGCCATTAAATCTTGTACAAACGTCTATGTTCCCCATATGAATGAATGAATTCTAATCACTTTGTTGACCCCATCATCTTTTTTTTCTAGGACTTTCTGACCAAAGTCTTGGAAAACAATCCCTCAACTGGAGGCCTACTTTGTGTTTAGTGCTAATTAGCAAATGTAAGCATGCTAACAAACGAAACTAATCCCATCAGCCTCGGCTGTAAGCCTACCATGTGCTTAGTGCAAATTAGCAATATTTGCATGCTAACACACTAAACTAAGAGGATGAAAACACTATACTGTACCTGTCATTGTCATTGTGAAGTTTTGCCATAGCATTAGCATTTAGCTCACTGAGCAGCTAGCATGGCTTCAGACACTTCAGACTAGCATGGCTGAGACACTCTGCTCAGCCATTACTGTTCCTGCTCCTGCTTAGAAATATCTAATGGCACCTTTTCAACACAAAAATCCAAGTGTCTGTAGCTTCTGATATTTTAATGAAAATTCTTGTCGAGACATACAATCACACACAGAGAGACAGCCAGTTGACAGAAGCAGACTGAGGGACTAGGGCCGGTGGTTGTGTTGGTGCCTGGGGCCCCGGCGGGTTTGTTTGTGGTTTGTTTGCCGGGGTGGTGGGGGGGTGAGAGGTTTACCCACAGCGCTCTCTCTGGCACCAGCCTGTCCCGAAGGAGAAAAACCAGCCTCTGTTCTTAGACGGATGCTGCCTCTTTGGGGATGTGGCAGAACAGATATGTGAGCAAAATACAGCAGAGGATTATGAGACGGGACAGTTGGTCAGTTTACATGTTCAGTGATTAGAAGATAGACACCACAATCCACAAACAGATACTTCATTAACTCGCACTATGATGAATTAGATTGAATGAGAAGACCGATGTTCTGTTATTAAGATAATGAAAAATATATTGTTAATGATTTTAATTCGATAAAGCACTTGTTGTTGTATGTCCATCCAGCATTTGTGGAGACGTTTCACTCTAAACCACACGTCAACCTCATGGTGGCGCTATGTGAAAAGTCAGGCGACCACCAAAGTTCATCCTCTGTGGAGCATGAATGTTTCTTAGTGATCTTCACAATACTTTTTGAGACAGTCAGTCAAGACCAAAGTGGTGGACAGCTGACACTGCCGTCCTTTGAGCCATGTCACTCGTGTGGCTGAACAACAAAACTAGTTCCTGCTAGTAGAAATACTGGTAGTATTTTAGTCATGATTCTTTAATAACCACATTCAAGGATCCTTATAAAAAAAACTTCTTTATTTAAAGAAAATATGGGCTGATATTTCAGATTTTTTTAACTCTCAATTATCAATTTCAGGATAAATTTCCTAAATACATCATTAATGAGGTTCTGCTTAATTCGCTCACATATGTTTGTTTATGCTAAATTATAAAATCATCTCAGCTGAGACAATTTTTCCAAAGACCAAAGTGCATCCCTTGCCACTCACTACATTAAAATCACCAGCCACTAGAGCGAGTTTGTGCGAAAGCAGAGAAAATGCTCATGTGCGCACGTGTGTGTGTGTGTGTGTGTGTGGGACTGCAGCTATTATCCACTTGGGCTGCCTCCAGCATGATTTATTATTCTGTTTCCTAACAGAACCAGACAGGGCTCCACAAAATGGGCTTCCTAGTAATTGTGTGCTAACATGGGGAGGCCAGCAGTCAGCTTCAAAATATAAATAAGCTGTAATAATGGCTTTGAAAACACAGCGAATTACAAAATCGACTTATCACAGCGAGATCATATGGACTGCAGCTGAGACAGCAGCAGGAAGAGAGAGAGAGAACAAAGCCAGCGCGAGCGAGAGTGAGAACAAGACACAGACATCCACGTGAGAAAACGTTTGAGGAAAAGTAAGAGTGCAAACAAGGAAGTGGCAAACACAGAGAGCTTGTGTGGAAAGAGAGCCAAGCAGTAAACATTAATTTATATTCCAAGGAGCCAAGATTCAGTTCTTTTTTTCTCCTCTCCTCTCCAGCCTCAGCCATAATAGGAGCCACCTTTATGTCAAAGTTTTGAGTCTAAAAAGCCCCCTCTTTAATCCTCTCTAGCCCTGAATGTGGCCTGTTGAGTAAGCTCTGCAGTCACAAATCAATCTGCAGAGGAGCCTACTGTATGTTCCAGTTTCATTTTCTGACAAAGCAAGCTTTCAGTTTGTTGAACTGGAAATATGACTCATAGGTATTAACAAGGTCTTAAAAAGAGAAATATCACACGTGTGAAAAATGAGTCAGAGAGCAGCTTAGCTTCACCAGAACCATAATTATTTATGATTTATAACACAAACATGGACCCAAAGCATCATTTTGGATTTTATATTCAAACCCTGAGTGGGAACGTGACGGTTGGCTCAGTGGTTTGGGTGTATTGCGGAACTTTTAGAATTTCATGTGAGAAATTTTCTTTTTGTCTCTATCTCATTTGTGCTGCACTGAAAGTGGAGAAAATCCTGTCTGTCCTCAAAAACTGGACAGTCAATGTCAGTGCATGAGACAGCTTTAAACTGTTTTGGCCAAACAGAACTTATTCAGTAGCTGATACCTCCTCCTCGGTGGCCCACTAGACCTGTGCTGCTCCCTCTTGACCCTCTTTATTTTCTATTAACATTCTTCCTCCAGGACATATTATCCACATGCTATCATCATCATGTCCTGATTATTGTAATCTGTTGCATTCAAGTTTAAGCCAAAAAGCAATTTCACACCTTCAATTAGTACAAAACACATCTGCACAGCTTTTCCCAGCTGAAAGAGATTAAGATTATATCACCTCTTATCTGGCTGTCTTCAGTGGTTACCAGTCAGTTTTAGAGTTGATTTTAACTGATTGTGTTTAATGTTAAGCATTTCATGGACTAACTTTGAGTTATATTGCCAAGTTGTTGCTCCACTATAAGCAAGAACGTACCCTCAAACACTCAGTTAGAGCTCTTGTTGGGCCATTCCTTCATGCCGTTCCTTTGCTCATTCAGGGGAGAAGACAAGTCGAGTTTAAGTGTGATAAACTTCAACATGCAAATGTGCACAGTTTCCCAACAATCAGTCATGATAGTATTAAATTAATCCATTAATTATGTGCAATTCCAGAACAAAATGCCAAGAAGGTGTGAACTGGCCAGTACAGAGGAAACAAAAAGAGGATTGGGAGCTGATGTGACTGACTTGCTGTAGCGTGTTGATTGAAAATGAACAAAAATCCAAAGGATAACATGTTCAAGTAAAAACACAAAAAACACAAATTTTAAAAAGTTTGTGTACCACTTTCTGGCATGAAGAGACTTTTGAGGCAGCTAAGCTTTTACAGTCAGGGCCTCTCAGCTTTGGGACAACCTGCCTGAGGATCTGAGGCTTTCAAGTTCAGCACCAGATGGGAGATTCATCACTGCTCAAAATGTTTTTTAAGCCTTTATTAATGCTTTCCCTTTGCTGCTTCACTGTGACATGTTTTATATGTTCCATGTGTTTATTTCATTCTTTTTATCTCATTTTATTGCTGTGTTTTAAAGGTGCTATATAAATAAAGTTTGTCATTAGTGCATCATCCAACATGCTTCACCAGTAGTAAGTTTTTCACCATAATAAACAGCCCTCTTCTGATTGGGTGGCATCCTTTCGTGCATTATTCCCATGAGCAGTTCAAAGAGCCCAACAGCCTGACCGTTTGGGAAAAGGTGGATCAAAGTTGTTGCTCTGGGATGGGCGTGGAGACTGAATTAAATCAATCACAGAATCATCATATGATACACCTGCTCTATTGTAAACACGTCAGTCAAATCATCCTGCTAATCCCTGCGTTTCAGACACTTCAACAGCTCTTGCGTGCGTGACTTCAAAATAAAGCTCACAGTCAACACAATTACTCAGATGTCCATTAATATTTTCATGGCAGAGGATATGAGTGTGTGTGCCAGTGAGATAAATTGCCTTAATAAAAGATACTTTCTTGCTTTAAACTCTTTCTTTCAACACTGAGTGTGGTTCAGCCAATCTGACATTACTCAACCGTTTCCACACGAGGAAATAGGATTTGCAAACATTCATTCAAATCAAAGAGTAAAGATCTGCCCAAAAGTGTTGTATTTTTGCAAATAATCCAATCATGGGAGTAATCTTTAATACTGTGCAAGAGGATGTTTATGTCATTTCTGTCTTATAAATGTCCTCCCAAAAGTATGCACAAGTAATTACATCTAATTTTCCCTTTTAATCATGTTTTACTTGCTGTGAGTTTTGTTTTCTCCTCTTAAGCCGTGTCACGAGGCTCCACTGTGCCATCCTGTTTGACGAGGGAAATCTTTTAATTCAGAACCACAAACTTGGTATTTACTCAGCGTAGCGGATGATTAGCCTGATGCTGATGCAAACCAACTTTTCTTTTTTTTTTTTTTTTTTGCTTTTTTGGACCAGGCAATGAACTTGCTAATGTTGTGTTTATACGAGTGTGTCTGGGCATTAATGGCCGATCCAGGGCTTAAAGCTGCCCCCTCCCCACAACCACCCTGCCCTCTGCTTTTATGGTTATGTTTACTGTCAGTTCAATTGACATTTGAGTTTTCCATGTCATGGGTGTTCCTGTCCTGAGAGAGGTGAAGTGGGTTTATGGTTTTTTGCTTGTCCGGAAAAGTTTTCCAGCAAAGAAAAAAAATCATGGGGAAATAAATTGAGAGACAGAATGAGAGCGAACGAAGGAGAGAGAGGAATGACAAATGACTTATGAGGAGAGAGGAGGGCAGGAAAAGCCGCTTCCTTCCTCCCTCCATCACGATCACCCAGGGGCCACCGCTTGCGGAGCAGCCACAGTATTTTTAGCTCTAATCGGAGGGGAAATGCCACCTCGGGGTCCTCAGAGGTCGTTGGGGAGCAGAGAGGGAGCAGTCCGGCGCTTCCTGACCCATCCGGAGTCACACCGACAGGGACACCCGGGGCCGACCCCTGGCCCTGCGGGACACCACAGCCGGGGTCAGAGAGCACTCAGTGTGCCTACGTGAAAGATTCAGTGCAGGCACAGCTGGACAGAGGCCCTTGAATTATAGATATTTAATGTCCAAGGGCCCTTGGAGAGCTGTTGTCAGGGGGCCAGAAACATTTAGCAGCACCACTTTGTGTGTGGCAGAGACAGCGGAAATACATTTGAGGTTTCTGTGTGCTGGAAATGACTTTATTTTCTGTGTGTGACTGTATATTCACAAAAGAGCATGTGTGCGTAGCATGTGAAGTATTAGGCCTCCTTATTAAGAGTAATGTATATGCTGGTGAATATATGACTTTATTTATGTGTTATAAGCCATAGCAGCAGAGATTCAAAGGGAAAGGACACATTTTTATGTTGTGACCACTTAATTTAATTTAATAACTATTTGGCATACTGTTAAATAAGATGGCCACATGTAGCATAGCCTGTTAAAGACATGCAGTGAATAATAAAGTACAGAGAGACATTTTGACATTTAAAAGCACTAAAAACATCTTAAATGTATAAATATTTATTTCTTTAGCCTGAAATTTGACAATTTAAGTGAGTCCAAATGTGCAAAATTAAAACATGTCCCAATGTATAACTAATATAGTATAACTAATTTTGAAGGGATGCTTGTGAAGGAATAAGTACAGCACTTGAGTTAATGTACTCAGTATCTTGAGTTTTTTGTAAGAAACCAAACAAGAAAACAAGAAAAAAATCCATTTTGTTCCTCATGTTTCTGTCTATGTTCCCACATCATCTGAGTGCACTGTCCAGCAAATACACTCACATTTGGCTCTGTGAGAAGTGGATAGTCTTACTGTTCGGTGCAGCCACTGCACGCCTTTGTGTCTTCCACCTCATTTATCTCTGCCATTTACTCTTGTGTGAATCAACTGTTCCTCCAGATCAGGTCTCAGTGAAAGCCTCCTCCTTTGGTTCCATACGCTGCTGTGATGCTGTTAAGATGTCATGACTCCCTTTGATGTGAGAGAGCCACACATGTCGGAGCTGAAAACCTGGGATTTAAAGTGACCTTGGTAAGACAAGACCTCCCTCTCTGCAACCTCTTTTTTTTCTTTTGGGACATCCATGTGCATGCAATCACACTGTAAACTACACACACACCAACCCGCAGTCCATCAATCTGATACAATACAAACTGATGGAGGAGTAGCTAATCTTTAATCCAGATATCGAAAATTAGAGACAGACCCCCTTTCCGTGCGCTCTTTCCCTTTTCTTCTCTCTCTCCAAATGGAGAATCCCTCTCTCAGATCCTCTGGTTAGGAAAATGTTTAGTGGTCGGGCTTTGCTTCCTGTAATTACTCCATTATTCACATCCCACTGGTGGAGAGAGAGACAGCAGGGCAGAGAGCACCCGCGCTTTACCCAGAGTACAGCAGGGAATTCAGAACAGAATGTCAGACATGCAAACCGTGCATTCCCGAGCACGCTGCGACACACACACACACACACACACACGCAGCGCTCAATCAAAGCGGCTGCAAACGTCACTGCAGTGTGTGCTTGTTTAATGCAGGATTCAAAAGACTTAGATTGATGAGAGGCCCAGCTGCAAAATGAATTTGGTTATGTCTGATCTCTAAAGGATAATTCACACACACACACACACACACACGCACACACACACACACACACACACACAGTGGTCATGTCAGTGCAGTTTTAATGGAGTGGTCAATCAGAGAGAGTGAGAGCAGCCGTCCAAAGTAGCGAGGCAGCCTCTCTATTGAGTTAGAGCAGACATTAGCACCAGGGCTGTCTCTCACCTCTGACTGTCTGTCTCCTCTCCCTGCATCTCTATCTGCTGTACAGTACAAAGGGGCCTGTGCTATGGCCTCCGCTGCCCAGTAGGAGTGACTGATCATAACCTAATTGGATTGATGTAAGTTGTTTTCCAGCCCATTCAATCTAATTTGCCTGGAGCCAGCCGCACAGAAATAATTGTCAATATGATCTGATCATTTTGTCTCTCTCCCTTTCTGTGGATTTCGTTGAGAGGATGTGGGAGCAGGGTGGAAGGCTGAAGAGTGCAGGAATGTACAGCACTCAGCGGGAGGAGGAGATAGACAGCAGGTCTGAGGTGTGTGGAGGCAATTGAGTTAGAATTTAATTCAGCTTTCGAAGAGCTCTGGGAGGAAAAATGAATTATACTTAGTTTTTAAACCTTATGCTTTGCCGGACTTTTGCTAATACACCTTTCATTGTGAAAGTATGACAAAAAATTTGGTGTACAGGTAGGGATGTGTGACAGGTAATGTGACTGGTCACATATCGGTAAACGTCAGTTATGACTAAGTGAAAGGTATTCTGAAATATATTCCCATAAATGACTGTGACTCATCACATGCTTACTGGTCACATGTATTCTTTAATACAATAACGATAATATGATTAATTATTTTATTATTAGAGGTTCTAGACATTTAGAGAGCGACAGTCTGCATGGAGAGGAGGAGGTCAGGGTGGACGGATGGCTCAGCAGGAGAAAATGCTCTTCATTTCCTGTTTCCAACCAGCAGTCAGCAGTTTTTTTCTTTTAGAGCCAAACCATGAAGGACTCCTAGCCTTAGTGACGTAGTCATTTTAACCCAACCGACGATGTCTCCCTAATCCTAAACAAGTCATTTTTGGGCCTAAACCTAACCAAACCAGTGTGCTGTCACATCATAAAACAAACATAAAAGAGATGTATTTTCACCTGTGATTTGTACTGGTTTTAGAAGGCACAGAGAGATGATTTCATCTTGCTGATAGCAGCATCAGATCAGAGAAGGTTTCTACGTGGCTTTCTAGATAGCACGGACAAACAATGCATTTTGATGGTTTTGTCAGGAGACTTGTTGAATGCGAAGATATGAGTTGATGCATCAAATGACCACATTCAGATGTAAATACTCTGCTGTGTAAAGATGGCTCTCAACATGTAACACATTTGGCTCAGAAATGACAAATTACTGATATTACATACATACATTAAAATGGCATTTCATGTGGTGAAGGGCACAGAAAGACTTTTCTTGAATTTGGCACAGAGGAACCTGGTCTGCTGGTCTGGACTTTATTGTGACTTATGACAACAGCTTAGTACCATCTCTGGAAATCTATGTCTGATGCATGCAGTTTATTGATGTCGTGTACATTTTTGGTACAGATGAGCAGTGTTTCTGACAGTTTTAGTGTGAATGAGAAGTTCACACCTTTGTTTGCAATATCTCAGTTTCATCTTTATCTTTGAGGAGGGCTCTGTATTCACCATCATTCAAGATCATTACAAGAAAACAAGTTAGAAAGGATGTAGAACGCAGAGAGAGGGAGATATTTCCCTCAACTTAATCTGAACTCATGTTTCAGCAAGACACAAAGAGAGATTTAAAGACAGTGAGAGACGGTGCGAGAGGCTGTTTTGACATGAAAGAGCCAAGAAAGCCATCCAAAGATAAACAGTCCAAAACATCCTCAGAGTTTGTCTTCAGTCCAAATCTATCCTTCATCCAAATCCACAGTCAAAGAAAGCACATGCCTAACATAATCACAGAGTGCTCGTATAAATTAGTAAGCACTCACCCAAACTGTTAAACTCTGGTTGACATCTGTGAGCGTTGTTAAATGTTCTGCATATAGACAGAAGAGCTTTTCTCTATCTACGTGTGTTTACACAGGGTGTTGGCATATGTACGTTTGTGTAAACAGACAAGCTTACTTCAATGTACATTCAGTCAGGTCAAGGGGTTATAGCCAATTTCACTTCAACAGTTCAAGTGAAAGATTAAAGAATTTTTTTTTCCAGTGGCGTAAAATGGTTTCTGGCAAAAGTCGACAAAAGAAACTGATCTGCAAGCACTCAAGTAACGAAGTATCTCTCGCCACGGCTATTGTGCGGACGCTCACAATGGTCTGTGTGATATGGATCCCTCTCAGACGGGCAAAGTGGCCACCTATTGTGAGAGGCGAGCATACAGGATCCGAGGCAAGCCTCTCTCCTCAATGCGGCCGGAGTAATTATGATATAATTTTTCTTCAGGATTTCAGCAAGTCTTCTCACTTTACTCAAAGGGCCTGGAATTGAGCTGGAGTTAGGTGGCGAAAGCTCCAATGCTGGAGGGTGTCGGGATTTCACAACAGCTTTCCAAAACCCCCATCTGGAAATTTTTGGGCTTTTTTTATGCCCTGTTTGAGATTTAGTTCATGTGTTCCAATACAGTTAAATAATTCTTCACTAAACGTTCATTTTGGACACTGATGACTAATGAGGGACAGAATCTCTGCATACGGGTGTAATTGATTTTTGAGTGTAATTGATTTGATTTGTAATAACAGCATCTTCTCTGCTGTAAGGGACTACATTACTACAGTAAATTACAGCAAAGTTAAATGTGTCATACAAAGTTTTATTATGCTGCACGTCCAGCCTAACATGTTGCCAACTTGTTCTACTGATGAGTGAACCATGTTGATCGTGGCTGTTTATCGCTTGGAACATTGCTACTGTAAAAATCTGCACACGTTTTCTTCAGCATGCATGCAGAGCAGCATTCCTAATATGGATTTTTCACACAGATGTTTGCCTGACAGAGACGTTATAGAAGTGAAACATTGCCTTTGAGAGCTTGCAAATTTCAGGGAGTTTTTTTCAAAGTTGGATGGTCCAAGCATAATGTTAATTACACTGGTTTCTCTTTAAAAGTAAAGTAGACATGGAGTTCTAAATGAATGAGTCCCTAAATGAAAAACAACATGGAGTCTGTTATCCAGTAGTGAACAAAATGTCTTTCAGCGTGTCACAATCTATTTCAGATGTTTCAGTATTGCATTGTGATGACGTAAACTACTTCCCAGAGGTTATACCAATTTTAAATACAGCTGTCACTTTTGGTCTTGTCCTTCATGCGCTGTTATCAGAGACTCTAGCATGCAAACTGATGTCATCGTAAACACTTTTCCCTGCAGACAACCAAAATGATATCATCACTAATTCCCACAACTTGTTGACACCCATATGCACTGATGGTCTCTGTTGCTACAAGAGGACAAGCCGCCTGCAGCCAACAGGTTGTTCCTGCTGTTTACACAATAGGTCGTCTCTGAGATGGACTGATAGCAAAGACTCTACTGTCTGCCCAGCCGTCACTACACAACCCGAACACTGCATGACAACATTTCTATGCATGAAACCGAGACACGTCAGGGTAAATAAAAGGAAGCAGCAGGATCTCGGTCTTAACTTCCCTGACATAGGGAGGGGGGAATTTGAGAGATGGCCCATGTTTACCCAAAGCAGGCGGACTACAGTGCAAATGATAGCCAGTCTCTGAGGTTTCACGTCAATGAGGAACGCAAGAGCGCCAGTCTATTGATCCCATCCGCAGGGAGAGATAAGCTGTCGCCACTCATGAAGTCATTTCATAGGTTACATGCTGGGAGTGTAGGGAGAGAGCCTGTGTGGACTGTTCATACACTGAGCTATTATGTTGACGCTAGTAAAACAAGATCTTGATTTGAGTGATGGCAGGTGGTGTGCTGTGGTAATAGTTTTTTTATTCACACGCATGTTTAAAGGTTAGGTCCTGAAAAATTGCCCTGCATATTTTTATTGCCTTGCATTTGTTGTCAACAAATCTCACGAAAAACCCAAACCGACAATGAATGCATCCTGTTCACAATCATCGTGTTTGTATCCAAAGCCAGATATCTTATTCCTCTGTGACAGAAATTCATTGTTGGCTAAGCAATGAGCCCCACTCTTGCACTGGTGACACGGTCTTTCATTACCATGAGCACACATGCACGGTAGATTATTTTGACTCTGTCTCACACACACGATCCCGCTGCCTGAAAGACTCACTATAGCAGAGTTCCTTTGTTTTTTGATGTAAAACAATGGAATCACTCTCCTCAGTAAAATTGATAATCTGTTGTGTTTAGGCAGGATTTGGACCCAATAGACACGCAGACAGGGAGCAAGGGTAAAATAGGAATTTATTGAATGGATAACGAAGGGAAAGGGAGAACAGAGATATGGATTAAAGTCCAGAAAGCCTGGGGTTCGAGGCTCATGGACAGATGATCAGCAGCTGTGGACGGAGGTAGACTGGAGACTCCAGGCATGCAGGAAACTTGTAGCTGGGAAATCCTGGGAATAGCAGGTGAGGCACGAGGCACTAAGGTGAAGTGCACAGAGCTCAGGTGTGAGTACAGTGTTGAAGGCATGTGGTGGTGGAGGCACAGATTTCAATTTCAATTTTCAATTTCAATTTTATTTGTATAGCGCCAAATCACAACAAAAGTTGTCTCAGGACACTTTACATATAGAGCTGGTACAGGCCGAGCTCTTTTATCTACAGAGACCCAACAATTCCCTCATGAGCAAGCACTTGGCAACAGCGGTGAGGAAAAACTTCCTTTTAACAGGCAGAAACCTCAGGCAGAACCAGGCTCTGGGTGGGCGGCCATCTGCCTCGACCGGTTGGGTGAGAGAGGGAGAGCGAGAGAGTGAGAGAGACAGAGAGAGAGAGAGACAGAAATGCTGTCGATGAAACAGATGAAACTAGGTGGTGATGGCTGTGGACTAGCGGCTCGAGGCAGGTGGAGGCAAGAGGCTGGAGCTGGAGATGGGTGCAGGAGAACTCACTGAGCACAAAGAAAAGACACAAAAGATCAAGTACTGGTGATCGACACAAGAGAAGCAAAACTAAGTATAAACTTCTACTCGCAGGTAGCACTAGTCCTCTGCAGTCCACAGTCTTTACGCTGTGCTTGATTGTGATGAGTACTGTGTTGGAGCCCGCTCCCAAGCCACCTGGAGAACCATGCCCAGCCTCTGCCAAAAAAGGATACACAGGAACCAAAGCCCCACACCTCTCCACAGTACACAAGACAATACCGGAATTTCATTTCATTTCATTTCAATAACAAGCCTGTCACAACTTTCACTGAGGGAATGAACACACTGCACTAGAACATCAAATATGTGCTAATCCACAGCTGAAAATAGTCCCCAATAAATACAGCAGCTCCTATCATTGGAGTAATGTTTGCAAAAAAAAAAAAACTATAGTGTCCAGTTGTTTTAGAAAATGACTGAGCCTTTTCTTAAAATGAAATAACATATTTCTAAGCTGTTTGAAAAGATTTAGGTCTTCAGCAGGAATGAATGGACTGGAGGCTGAGGGTAGGGAAGTCAGAAAGCATTGAGATGGACTAACACATTGTTGGTTTTGGCTATATCATGGAATTTGTTGACAGATTTAAAAGGATAAAATGCACATTTCTGCATCAATTACAATACTAAAATCATTGGAGACACATTAAGTACCACTGTTTGTAGCTTAAGTACAGACTCTGTTTCTTTGCTGAAATCCGACTTCCTTGCACAAATTCTACGGCTACAAAGAAAGGGCTGTTGAATTTCTTGAAACATTAAGTCTGCAATACACAATGCATGAACAGGACAAAGTGCTCAAAGCATTAATCACCAGTAATTGAGGGGTTTTGTTAGTTTTGGTTTCTGCATAGACCACAGTTCAGTTATTCCCCAAGATAGAGCAATGTTTTCAGAGCTGGAGAAGAGGTCAGGGCCATGTGTGAGGGGCGAGGAAGTGGTCTACATCTGATGGCTAACTCTGCCTTGCCTTGTTTCCCTCACTCATCACTCTCACTGAGGCCAGTTTCTGTTGCAATATTTATGGCCAGCATGAAAAAAATGCACTCTTGATCACATTTCAAATTACAGAAAAGTATACCATTCAGTCGAAATACATGTTTAATTTGTAAGTTGACAGGCAACAGAAAGCAGGAATAACTTTATTTAGTTATGTCTAATAGAGGGAAGACTCTGAATGTTTGTGCTGGTTCCTCTTCATCGTCTGTATTTTTGATGCACAAAAGCCAGATGCCCTGCATAATCAGTCTGCCATAGATAACGCTGTCTGCTGTCTCCTGTCGAGTCAGTTTTTCCCTCCAGTTTCTCAGCACACAAAAGAGGATGACTGACAACGTCGGCCACGGAGACTCAAAAATCCATCTATGGATTTCAGAGTCCTGTTGCTCGGCCCCCGCTGTCCCCACTTCCACTCTCTTCCCCTGCCAAATCAATTCTGTGCAGGGACTTTATTGACTCAGGTAAAGGGGTTGTGATCCAGCAGTCAATGTCTGTGTCTGCACAGAGGGAGGGAGGGATGGAGACACACACGGAGCATGCAGCATTAATGTACACCCCCCCCCCCCCCCCACTGGGGTTAGGGGACCATTGTGTGTTTCTGTATGTACTTATCCTATGCATGCTAAAGTACGCATACACACAGATGCGTACTTTGTGTCTGTGATTGTGCTTGTGTGTGTATCAGGCATCTTTATAGGAGCTGAAGAGGCAGGCCTGGGCCCCGGGGTGCTGAGGGGCAGACATCGATTATCAGGCGCTGTGGAGCCACTGGTCTGTCTCCACTGGTGGGAGGAAGGCTGGGCTGGTTTGCAGAGCAGCTTCTACGGCTGGGGGCTACAGAGAGAGACGGGCCAGGGGGGTTAAATGGTAATGGTGGTTGATAGGTGGGGGTCTTCCTGCTTCTTTAATGATTAAAGGAGGATGTGACACCCTCCCTGGAATCAGACAAGCCAAGAATCTACCCTGAGGCGCTTTACTGCTACTGTCCTCGTTACTCTGACCGTTGGCACTGTGCTGATATGCAGTTAGACTTCTCCTCTGGAGCCTTGATCACACCTGGAGAGACGCTCACATTATCCCAGTCACAACAGCTTTAGGCTTTTGACTGAGGTGAAATGTGGTCCTGGGACTAATTGTCCATTTTCTAATTATTATCTGACAGAGCCATGCTATTGGATTTTACACCCTTCATGTTACAACAAAGTTAAACAATGCTTCATTTTTTGCTCTCAGTTCCATGAAGTTTTTCCTGCATTGCAACGCTAGAATTGTGTGTCATCACATCTGTTTCTAGTTTTGATAATCACCTGTTCTCATCAGTATTTATGTCTTTCTATGCATTTGGGCTTGTCTTCAGTGGTATTTTCAAAGACTTAATATGACCTACACTTACATTTAAATGACAAATTGACTTCAAGTGGCTGAGTGAACTTTGGTTCTTATCTGTCAGGAGGTAAGGAGGCAAATCACAGGTGTATGTAACTAATAAAACAAATGATGGCTGCTTAATGTTATTAATAACACCTGTGCTTTTCTGACCTACTAACAAGTCAAACTGCCTGCTGGACTATTCTTGAAGCTACTTATCAAAGCTGTAGTCGTATGCACCAGGGTTTCATGGACGGAGCATGAGGTGAGGCTACAGTCCAGCTCATACTTCTTCATAACCTGTCTGAGGCTCAGTGCAGGTCACCCTGGCCCAGTCATGGTGCCAGCCTACCTCCACCAGCCCTTTGATCAATAGTGGCCCGACTGCCTTGTCTCCACTCCCCTCATTCGCTGCTCTTCAGATCAGCCTGCTCTCTAACCCCTCCATGACTGGAGCCTCATTAAAAATACATCACATCCAAATTACATTGATCTCTTTCACTCTTTTCATTTACTTTCACTGAATCTCTGCCCCCAGCTCCCGTCTTCTCCTATTCTGCTGTGTCATGATGAAGAATATAAGATTAGATCTCTTACCGTGAATCAATAAACAATTTCTCTTCTTTTCTCATCCTTGTGCACGTGCAGAATTGTATTTTTCTCTATCTGTTTTGTCATAAGTGTCTTCATGGTTTTTTTTCCTGAGGTGTCAGAGAGGCTCCAAGGATGCACTCATACAACACACTGCTCTTATTTGGATATTTTCTGCATTCTTGTTCTAATTGCAGTTTTTCCATCTGACTTGGGTGGCATTCCTCTGGGAGATAATAATGAGTATAGCTGAGGGCTCACCTGGGGACTGCAGGGCGAGTCTGTACAGGCCGCCCGTCTCTCGACAGCAGGCAGACCAGTCTCATTGTGTGATGTGCTGATACCCAGTCTGCCTGGCCTGCTCTCCCCGCTGCACGCAAAAAGCCATTGGCTGCACAGTCCCTGGACACGCCAGCATTTAAAATGGCAGAATTTCATGGCAAAATCAATTCATTCCAATGGAATCGCCTCCATCAGTGGATTTGCTTGTGAGACTGAAGTAAATCTGCATGAATTTATGAATGAGTTCAACTTTGGCTAAGTTTGACACACAAATTTACGCATTTAGCACACTATTAGTCATCATCACCAGGCTGACCTTTGAGGGAATATAAAGCCAGAGAAATAGAGGAAGCTCTCATAGCATATCAGCATACGTATCAGAGTTTTTACAAATGAGGAATGGTTTGCATGAAAGCTCAGTCACTATTAGTTTGCAAGCTAAAGGCTTGCTAACTAACAATGATTATTAGTTTGCAAGCTAAAGAAGAAGAAGAAGACATCCTTTATTAGTCACACACATAGACATACAGAGTTAGGGAGGGAAACTGCACACGCCATGCTTCTTGTTAAATTCTTCTCCACATTTGACCAATCCTTGGTCAGTCCTTCCTCCGCAGCAGACCAGGAGTGGTGGGCTGCCAGCCGACCGGTGCCCGGGGAGGCTTGCTAACTAACAGTGACTGAGTCTGCTCGTTAACTTTTTCAATTTTAAATTACTTTTTACTGAATGAAATGATGTGTACAGTCCTAAGAACAAAATACCAAGCTAAACTGCACACTACCACAAAAACAGAAAAAACATTGGAAGGCTGTCATGACTGACTGGCACTCGCTTTGTTCTCTGATCGGCTAGCATGTTAGCGGTTAGCTCGCGGGCCGGAGAACATGCTAGTGCTAATTTTGCATGTTCCTCTTTAGGCTGACAAAATTCTCCCTTTTTGCTCGCAAAACATTTTCATTTTCAGACTTCTGTTTTTTCAATTTCTCATAAAAGCATTTTAAGGTTTCCAGCTAAGAGACTTGAAATTTTCTTTTGCCTCAAGGAGGATCTTAAGGTCAAAGGTTAGTAGAAATACAAATGTGATGACAGTCTTTATTTAATTTAACTCCTGTCTGTATGAGTACATGATTAACACTGTAAAGGTGGGCTACATTCGCCTGGAGGAATACAATAAGTCTGGAGGAACTGTGCTCTCATCACATAAGATGTTTGAAAGTAGGGAGAAAAAAAACAACACACCATCCGACCAACCTGAGCTCTGCCCTAATCCCACCTTCATCCCCTGAGCTCCAGGTAAGCCTGACCCAAGGTTATCACCCTGACAAAAATGTGGGGATTCCGCTTGTGTTTTTCCAGCTTTAAGTGGCACTGATGAGTCAAGCTCATAATTAACCAGGACATTTTTCTGAAATCAGCAACTATTAACATCATTTCAGAATCCAAGATGCCTCTATAATCTGTACCATAAGAAAACTGTGTGGAAAATTTTGTGTTTTCTTACATACAGAAAATTGGAAGTCTCTAATTTTCTGCCCTAACAACTGTGTTCATTTTGCTGCCTTTTTCCTTCACTTGTGCCACCATGTCTGAGTTTTGTTTTCAGGACTGTAGCCACTAGTGGTGGAGTTTTGTCTGCCTGGGGAGAGTTTATATTCTACAATTAAAATCCTACACATAGTGGGTGTTTTCTCAGCTCATTACAGGATTCTCTATTTTTCCAGCAAAATTTGCTCCAAGCAAAAGCTTTGAACCCGCATTTAAACGGTAAATGGACGGCAGTTTTCTACCCAAGGCTGGTCATTCAGAGCAATTTTGGGTTTGTCTTGCTCAAGGAAACTCTGACATGGAGAGGTCAGGCATTGAACTACCAACCATGCAATAAAATGATTGCATATAATTTAACAGTAAAAAAAAAAAAATATATATATATATATGTGTGTGTGTGTGTGTGTGTGTGCGTGTGTGTGTGTATATATATGTGTGTGTGTGTGTGTGTGTATATATATGGATATATATATGGATACACACATACACACACACACACACACACACACACACATATATATATATATAAATATATATACACACACGACTTTCTGTGGTTAACAATTTTGATGGGGGTCGCTTTGGGTTAGACTCGTGAACTGGGACCAAGGTTAGGTCCCAGGGAAATTTGGTTTCAGGATTGGCCATGATTGAGAAATAAGTGATTAATTTTTCATGGTGATACCGATAAAAAATTCTCTTATTAGGATAAAAAATTAACAGTAATTTTTAAGATCATTGGAATCAAACTGATGAAAACAAAACTTGGTCGAAGTATCAACAAGTTTACATTTATGTTCAAAGTTTGAAAGGATGCACATTTTATGTGGGCTCATTCAGCTGCCCCTGAATGCTGCCAGAAGAGCAAAGCAGTGAAATGACTGAACCCTTGATGGTGAATTGAGGTGACAAAAAAAAAAGAAGCTTAACACAGGCAGTAAGTTCAGGTGAGCGCTGATAAGGTGGTCAGGCAGAGGAGAGGAGAGGGGGCTGGATGCAGCTATGGGTTGCGAGCTCAGTAGAGGGAGCCCTTTCCTCTGTGTATGTGTGTATGTTTGTGTGTGTGCATTCATGCGTACAGTACGTGTGGCGATACAAAGCTTACAGTTGAGGGTGTATTTAGGGAAAACAACATCTGCAGGTGCTGCCTGTAAGCAAGTAATAGGTTTGTTGGGAGAGCTGGACCAGGACATATTTTCACTGTTGAATTATGATAAAATGAAGCTCTAAAATCCTCCTGCAGGCATCCAGAGTGGGACATGTTTACAAAAAGAGAAATTACAGCTTTCAGGAGACACAGCTTTATGACTACATGGTCCCCTCTTCAAAAGCCTAGACCGTAGTGATGCCTGAGGAAAAAAAAAAAGTCTCCCAGACGGTACAAAGAAGAAACCTTTGGCCAACCCTGCGCTTGATATGTAAAACATACACACTCATCACAAGTCTTTGACATTGCAAATACCAGTGGCCAGATTAATCAAAAATAATGGACTTGCAATGTTTTTGAGGCTTTTTCTGCCTTCATAAAGATCATAAAGATATGTTTTGCTCCATTATTGCCGTCTGGAGCTGTTCCAGAGTCAAGAAACCTGATCTACACCCTCGCATTTCTGCGTCCGCCAGAAATGACCTGTTCCCAAGAGTTCAGAGAGGAAAAGGTCTTGGAACGTCACACTTAATATCACACGCTCCTGCTCACACACACACACACACACACACACACACACACACAGGGGCGGCTGCCAGCCACAAACACTGGAGTAATCATCAAGTCACACAGTAGTTCCTGTTATCAGAATATTCAGCCCACACACTGACACACACACACACACACACCTACCTGTCGCTCCCATCACTTCTTAACTCCTAAAAAAAATTCCATTCATCTACACACTGTGGGAGGGGTCGCCTGGAGGTGATGAGGGGAGCGAGTTTCTATGGTGACAGTAATGAGTGAATGAGGTCGAGTGCAAGGACCCGGGGCTGCGATGCGCTTTGTGCTTCCCTTTGTCCCCATAACAGTGGAAATTAAGGGACGCAGGAACAACAGGATTGAGTACACATGACCTAATGAGGGTCCAGCGTGGGGGTGGGGGGTTGCACGGTGGAGCGGTGGGATTATAAGGCATTATGTTACATTGGGATTTGTTCTAACTTGTGAGGACATTTTTGCATTGTGTGGTGTCGTTAAAGCTATACGTCTTAAACTTAATAGATATTGATGCTCTCTTGGATTCTTCACCCAAACTGTATTTCCATTAAAACATTTCTTCCCCTCTTTATTCTCTTTCCCTCTCCTCCTCTCCTCTCTCTCTCTCCGCTGACTGCCCTAAGTCAAAGTGACAGCAGCTCTCATTAAATACAAAACACCGGTCACATGTGGAATTGACCCCGCAAGTGTTCTGGCTCACCCTGTCCATCCACCGGGCTTGACTCCCATCAGCCCCCCTGGAGGGAAACGACCGAAGCCCCAGAGGTGTCAGGTATGGCAGGGGGGGTTGGATCAGATTTTTAATCAGCGGATTTAATGGGTTCTAATGTGGACTGCCCATTATCACCAGTTTGCCTCAATCAAACAAGAGGCTTTCTTCCAAAATATCATCTTTGCCAGACTCTTTTTTTGTGTTCACTTGCACGAACTCCAGTCAAAAATGGAGAGATTTTAGACACCTGTAAAAGTGACATTTTTCAGATAATTTCCTTTAGAATATAATTTAAATGAATAAAACATATTTGAGCTAATCCATTACAGTAAGTGCAATCTGTGAGTGAAATCTCTGAGGCAAATGGGTCGCTTTGTAAAGATTGAGGAGTGTTTCATAAAGGTGGTTCTGAAAAGCTGGGCCTCCTTTGACAAGTGCAGCCCCTAACTGAATGAAGAATGACTGTAATGTGGATTCTGAGCCAAGCCTGGTTTAAGAAATGCTCATTTATGACTTTGGAACACAAACCTGAAACATCGAGCACAGATCACATCAATAAAGAAAGCTGACATGTAAAAGACAAAACTGGGCTGTGCAGCCGCAGAGCAGCACATATTAAAGATTAAAACAATATGGAGAGCGACACATTAAACCTGGTTTAACTGGTCGTCTTGCTGTGTGAACGCCCTCTCAGATTAGTCTGAAGCGACATGTGCTTTCATGATAATTTGGCCTGGTTTTCACAGGTAATCTTGGATAGTGACATGAGTTTAGAGGTTCCGGACTTCTGCACAGCCTGTCCTATAAGCAGGCCTGTGTCTGTACGCCCCGTGTCCGCCTGTCTGCCTGCCTGCCTACCTGTCTGTCTGCCCGCCTGTGGACGGACGAGGCCCAGCTGCTGTGTTATTGCACTTGGCTGCCTCTGACAACTTAATGGGATGTTTGATTTTCACGTCAGACTTCCTGCACCGCCAGTGCTCGACTTTTAGTCCTTTGATATTTTGACTTCCTCTACTCACTACTCAAAACTCAAAACAAACACACACACACACACACACATTCACACATGTATAAATACACAAACACAACGCTGACCTCATATCACCTGCAACACGCATTACTAATTTCATTTACTCAACCATAAGCACAGAGGACGAAGCCAAAACATACACAGTGGTCTTCAGCTCTTACTTGCGGGCCAATTATGTCCATAGTTTGCCCTTAAAGTGTGTAAAATACTTCTGTGTGAAAGAGTCTCACTCCAAGACCATCAGCCATCTTGTTTGTCATCACTTACAGGCCATGAGGATGACCGACTCTAAACTCAGCAGTATCATTTACACCCAGTGATGGCTATCTGGCAGCCATCTATGTCTGCTCTCTATCTCTGAGACGACGATAAAAGACGTCTTCTAACTCTCATAAAGTGATGACTCCAGGTTATGGCCCTGTGTGACCTTTTGGCTGTAACCAGTCTGTTTGAATGTTTTGTGTTAAGGATGTGAATGTTTCCATGTCACTGATTTGGCAAGCACAAAACAACCACTATTTACGTCTTCAGCTCTGTTAGAACGGCAATCTGTTTCTCCTAAAAATGGTTAAAATTGTGAGCATAAATAGAGGCACCAGCAACATAATGACAGTACTCACAGAGTGGTACCTTTATTGACAAGATGGATCGTGAACATGAAGCACTTGATGAAATATTGTAGTCGCCATTACTGCACAGTCATGCAAGAGGAGCAAAAATTGCTGCATTGTGCTGGCAGCTACAAAAAGACTTTTATTTAATGCCTGCAGCCGTACTCATATTTGCTTTGTGTGCTCACACCTGCCTTTTTGCATTAGAGACTCGCTCACCATCAATTGTTGTGTGAAAACTTCATACAGATAGTTGAGAACGGATGATTTCTTATCTGGTCCACAGTGCTGGATGTTGCCTGTAAAGCAAACAAACACAGCAACCAGCAACTGTGAGTACTCTGTGAACCCTTCAGGCTGTGTTGGTGTGTGTGTGTGTGTGTGTGTGTGTGTGTGTGAGAGAGAGAGAGAGAGATAGAGGGAGAGAGAGAGAGAGAGAGAGTGTAATCAGAGATCACGGAGAAGATTATGCACACGTAAGTAAACAAAAGAAGCAGAGGATTAAGAATTTTAAAGAAAGACAAACATTCCCTGATGCTGTACATGTTTGAGTATACATGAAGCAAGTGTCAAAAAAAGTTCATCCTTGTGCATGTGTGTGTGCATGTGTGTGTGTGTGTGTAGGAGAGAGAGAGAGAGAGAGAGCGAATACAGTGAGTGGAGTGGGGGAAACAGACAAAGAGAGGTCCCGCTGCTCTGGCTCTGTGGACACGTTCCCTCTGCCCTCATTAGATGGTTAACCAGTGTCCAGTCAGGCACACAAAAAACGGGGCCCTCCATCCGACCATCCATCTCATCTCCAGAGACAGCAAACAAACCTCCCCAGCATCGATCCAGCTCTCCGAGAGAACACCCGCTGCAGCTCAAAACGACGGGTCAGAGGAATGAAAGAGCCGGGTTGTTGAGAAAACAAGCAGGGGAGGGAATTTTCAATCGATTCGCTACATATAACCGTATCTGACATGCATGTCGGTAGCTGCTTGCTAATTATGGCCCAAATCTACACTAGGAGGTTGTTGTGTCACCGGGACCCAGGAACAATCTGCTGATTGTTGTGTGAGAAGATTGGTCAGACAAGGGCCAGCCACTTTCCCCCCAATTATCCCCATTTAGTGGTTCTGCTTCAAGCTGCCTGGACGGGGAAGAGGGGAAAAAAGGAGGAAGCAAAGGAAAAATGAGAGACGTCAAAAGTAAAACAAGAACGAGACGGACGAGAGAAAACCGTCCATCCGCCAGCGAACCATTTTGTCAGCTATGGAAACTTGAACATGTTCGCAGCCATGAGGTTTTTACTCTGTGGCAGCGGCTGTTTTAAAAGTGAAGTGAGCGATGGTCCTTGGCCTAATGAGCTCAGCTACCTCCCCCCACCTACCTACCCAGCCAGTAGGGGTGGGGGGTGGGGGGTCAAAAAGGGACAATTATGAATTGAGTTAATGAGCTTGGATTGAGGTGGGGGCAGCCTGAGAATTCACCCTTCCTCCCGTCTGTCCTCTGTTTCCTTCCTCTCTTCCTTCTCCAGCAGGTGTTTTCACAGTGTGCTGATTCCCAGTGATGGATTCCTGTTGTTAAATGCACAAGGTGTCAGATTGTCCAGACGTGGCTGTAAAGTGATGGACTTGATGCTTCTCTCAGGTCCCCATCAGCTTTGTGGCTGCTTTACTGTAACTACTGCTGACCTCTGACCTCTTTCAGAGGGAAGTGAATAGAGAATCAGTATTGAATAAATAGAAAAATGTATTATGTGTAAAGTTGAAATAATTTTATATATATATATGTATATATGTATGTGTGTGTGTGTATATATATATATATATATATATGTGTGTGTGTGTGTGTGTGTGTGTGTGTGTGTGTGTGTGTGTGTGTATATATATTTCTATGTATACTGTATATATATATATTTCTATGTATACTGTATATAAAACATTTTTAGACAGGTATTCACTCCTCAATGTCTTCCTCACTGTCCTTTGCTTCAGCTTCCTGTATGGTGGATGATGAAGACATACCTCTCAGTGCCTGCTTGAGCCTCAGATTAGCTGTACTTGGTTTTTATTATATTGAGATGTGAGATTCCCCTCTCAAAGGCAGCGTAAGAGGCAAATTAACCACCTTGTTGATGTTGGAGTAGCAGTCTGGTTTGCTTGTTTTTACTATTTGGACCAAGTCGGACTCAAAAGATGCAGCCAAGCATTTTCCTAACTCCCAACTAATAGTCTGCGCAATGCTTGGCATTTTCCGTGTTCCCCCTTCACGTCAATATGCACCTCTGACAAACACACCAAGCTGCTTAAATCATAGGAAAACATAAATCGTGCATGCTTAGCCATATGAAATGTCAGGAGAAGAACATTACAAAGAGCTAAATAGCAATATATAGCTATAGCTATGTGCACTAGCTTGTGCTACGTTCATGTGCTCCTTGCTCTTTTCCTGTTTATCCAATAATGGATGATTGAAATTCTTTGAGCAGGTGAACCCCGTGGCCGAGCCGAGCCTGGATGGAGGACGGTGGATGGACATAGAGACGGGAGGTAGGGAGGGGTGGCGAGGTGTGTTTGTGTTTTTGGCCTAGCCTACTTAGACTGATTTCAGCCCCAGCAGCATCCCGTCGGAGCTCCTACACTTCACCCACTGAGCTCGCCTCAACACCCCGACTTGATCAGTCAACCATGTGACTCAGGCCTGGAGCCAAGAGGGCTAGAGACAGACAGACGGGAGGGAGCGAGAGAGGCGAGAGACAAACAGAGGGAGGCTTGATTTCACGAGCGGCAACATAACTCACATTTATCAATTTCATTTTCAGTCTAATAGGCCAAATTTGGGGGCTGGAGATTTGTTTCAAACCACTTATCTGCACAATTTATCAAGCATCTATAAAGGCTCTGCTCATTAGCTGAGTCCATGGGAGTGACACGGGGTCAGGGCGATGGACAAAAACCCTCTCTCTGCATTTGGCCTCTTTAAACCAGGCTGAACTTTTCCATCGTAGATGATAGCAGGCTGCTGATGTTCGGCTCCATATCAAAAGAAGGCCATTTCCCACACTGAGGCCTGTCTCTTTCCCACAGACGACTCCAAATGCGCAGAGCAGATAGCTGCACTCTGTCCTGATGTGTTCAATATGAGCCATGCCAAGCTTATCATCAGCACATTCTGACACATCTCTCCACAGGCCCCCCATTCATTCCCTGTTTTCATTCTCCTTCACCCCAAAAATGCCTATTGTTTGCTGCAAAGACAGAAAAAAAAAGGAATCAAACAAGAGAGCTTTGTGCAATATTCAAGCACCAGCTTCAGTAAACAAGGCTTGATAATAAGCGAGCTCAGTTACAGTGTTTTTTATTCCCTCACATGGTGCAATGTATGATATTACATAAACAGAACCATTGTCCAAGATGTGTTCACCTCTGTATGTAGGATGGTTGATGATTTCATGCACCTCAGCAGCTAGACTGTTGCTTATTGTTCAGAGAGACTTAACATGAGAGTCAGACGGGCTGGACAGAGCAGGAGTGGCCTGGTGACATTTCACTGGCGACAGCAGCAACACACTGTGACCTTTCGGCTCTGTGTCTTCCACTGAAGGATGCACGCCACAGGGCCAGCGCTGATTGTAGAGATAGGAGTCTGTTTGTGTGTGTGTGGGTGTGGGTGTGTGTTGCTGTGTGTGTTTGTGTAGGACACTAAAAGAGCAAACACTGATGGTAGCGATGTCTCCCTGCCTGTCTGTCTCCATGGTTGCAGTGATCCACAGCCAGTGTCATCAGGGTTGGCGGCCAAAGTGGTGAACGTGTTCGCACCATTTGCATTTTTGTAAGCAGCCGTGGATATTTTACTGTGAATTCAAGACTTTTCTTTTTGCAAAACCTGGAGTTTAGTCTTTTAAGTGAAAAGTCACAGGGTCACATCCTGTCAAACGGTCTTCAGGGAGTTTTTGAAATGCAGCTTATGATTTTAATGTATTTCTAAACAATTTGTTAACGCTCTTACTGAGCGTAGGTGTAGTTTAGTCAATGTGATTAAAGCATCTCTTCCTTTCAGCTGGCCAGTTTTAATACCAGGCCTTATCAGGTGGCTTCCTTCCACCAGGTTAGCAGCAGGAAAATCCCTCTTGACATGTGTCATGTTTATGGCGGAGTTTTAAAAGGTTGTCTTATCTGCTAATAATCTGATTGTTTTCAGTGAATTGAAATAAATTCTACCCAAAACTTCCTCAACCAATCGGTTAAAATGTCCATGACTGTTTGTTGTGTGTTTTCTGATTAGAAACTTTTGTTAGTACATCTGACGTTATTTCATTGTGAATTAATGAAATTTTGATTTTATTACATTATTTTGATGTTTTCAATGAAAACACAGTTGCTAATCAGGTAGCTCAGGGTGGTACTCTTAATAAAGACAATAATGATCTAACCAATCAACAAATGCAAAGAAATGCAAAGAAAAAAATGATTCCTTCGCTTCATTATTGGTATTAAACATGCATCTGCTACTGACTAAAAGTTCAACAGCCTCATACAGAAAGCTGAGCGTCATCTCACCCGAGCTATTGTTGCTACAAACAGACCGGGGTCTATTAAAGAGGCTCCATGGTGTCCTGTCAACACTTTAGCACCCAGGTGCCATGTGGAGCCTGCTTTAGTATGTAGGTGTAAGCAAAGTCTTTTCATCTCCAGTGCGACCTTGCTGCTGCCAGGGAAAAGTCAGCTCACTTTGCTGAATGTTTTCATCAGAAGGTATTTTATCATTTGATATCATGACGGGGGTTTCCCTCCGGCAAACAACAGGCTTCAAACTTTGGTAAACTCTGTGAGGAGGGGGGGAAGGGAAAGGCAGCAGTCTTTGCTTTCTCACTATCAGCTTTGATATTAAAGCCATTGATGAACATTATGTTTTATCTATGAGGGAAAAGTCCAATGGGGGCATTCATCTGACCAAAGTTCATTGTCATGCCATTGGCTAATAGGCACGAGCCTCAATAAAGTGTGCAGATTAGAAATCAGACTCAAAACAAGCATGATAAGTTCAGTGATAGTACCATGTTGTACTAATAAATTCAACCTTTCTGAGCGGATGAATTTCCATCAGTCTGTTTCATGTCTCATGACTGAATCTCTCTATGTCACTGTCTCTCCCTTTGTTCTCCACAGCAAACAGGTCAAATTAGTTGTTCTCTTTTTAATGCTAACTGGAAAGTTCTGTTCGGAAATTACAGCGTACACTGCCAAATAAGAATATAACATTTAATTACCACAAATGACACTGACAGCACTCTTGTAAGCACAAGCTGCATTCCTGTAGCATGTGTTCAACTTATTTTTTGAGCATGCCCAGTGGTAATAATATAATTGTATTCACTCAATAAAGTGGGGTTTGGGAATACAGCAAACAAATCCAAACATAACAAATGCAAACATGTCAAATTATCACTCAAACTGTCTATTGTAAAAGGCCATCACAGCTTTTCAGTGCTGCAGTGTGAGTCACATGTGAGTAAGTCATAAGTGATAGAATGAGATCCGAACTATAAACTGTATTTCAATAGCCTTTCAAACTTATGACCACGCTTGAACCACAGCATGGGATGATGGTTACATTCAGTGACATTCAGGTGTGAAACCACAACATTCACTTCTGGCCTTCACAGCACTTCCTTGTTCAGCGTGACACAATTTTCTGAGCTCATGGGTGAAGTACAGCAATTTGGCGATGTGTCTGGACTTATGGGAATTATAGGGAGTAGACAAAATAACATGAACAGTGAAAAAGTTGTTTAAAGAAAGACTATGGAGAAGAAGAAATAACACAGTCTTCTTCTTGCAAATGAAAAGTTGAATTTATGAGCTATAAAACGCAGCTCTGCTCAATTCAATGTACTCAGAGGTTTTACTGTTACAGCCTTACTTGGTCTGGTATGACCACTTGCTTATGGTGGCCTTGACAAACATCACTTAGTCTTTAACTTACACAAATACAACTGCATGTCCTGCTTTAAAAACCATCGTAGGTTGTAAGCCATTTAACACTGACACACCTCTAACTGTATACTGTGTATGCCTTATGTCCACATTTGTGAGTTTTAACTCATGACTATCCCTCTTTGTCCAGTGCAGTTTCCATGTGTTAGGCATATTTCCACAATATCTGGGCTGCCATTTAAAGTAATTCTGGAGTGCTATTGAAAGATCCACCTGCAGTTTGTGCACAAATAATATGAATTTGCTTTGATAGCTCACATATCTAAGTGCTGAACTATCTTTGTAGTAGTATTTGTAATTGTGAAAAAGTTACTTAAGAATTAAGCCTTTTATAGTTCTGTCCACCTCCTATATATTCTATATGGCCCACTGCCACTATTCCAGCTTTGTGTATTATCTGAGGAAGTGGCTGTCTGGTAAACAGACAGGGCAGGCTGGTTTATAATTATTAGTTTAAGGGCCCGGCCCGCCATGTTCTGCCATCTCCTCTCGACAGCGAGGGTCAGAGGAGCAATAAAACAAGATTAAGTGAAGGAGCTGTGGCTGTAAAGTTCGTTCCAGCCGCTCATGGATGAAAAATGACAGTGAAATCAGTCGCAGCATGGGAACACGTCTGGGCCCTCTGTAATGATTAAACCTCTGGTTTGGATAACCAGTAGCAGACAGACACATACATAGAGCCATGATAACTAGGAGAGCAGAACCATCTGCAGTATCATATAATAGGCTTCACAGTGGATGATTTAGGGCACGTAGCATGGAGCACAATGTGAGTTATATGCCTATTATCAACACTGCTGCACTGCACTAACAAAACGCCACAGAACATGGAGCTGGGATATAAGATCACAAATCCATTTAGTGACATGTTGTCACATTTACCATGGGAATATCTGAAGCAGGAAGTGAAATGAATATCTTATCTCTTACTGCTTCTCACAATAAGTAATGCAGCATAACTTTCAAATAAGGCACCGTTTTATACCATTTATAATATTAGATTTAATTGGCTTTAAAGCCAATGACAACTTGGAACAATGCAACTATCTAAAGCTCAGAAAGCATCGTGGGTATTATTTATTAACATTCAAGCCTCAATTACTCTGCTTCATCACAGAAAAACAAGTGAAAAAACTGATGAACTGGAATATAGTACTAATAATCTGAATGTTTGACAACTTCATCTTTTTTTCTTGGCCATTTCCCCGAGATTCCACACGTTTTTGTTCTGTCCTTCTCATGGCTGCAAACCCCACTGGGCATGTTTCAGAAACAGACCGATTTGACTGCCTGATGTTGTTGACTTGGTCAGATTTTGCTGATTTATTCATGTTTTCTTGATATTTGTGCTTCCATAATGGCTAAGTAGGTTTCATAGTTAAATAGTTCTTGTGCCCGGTGGAATTTAGTTGTTCCTTGTATCATGGTTGCATTTCATAATGAAACAAAGTCCTCAGCAGTGCAGGACAGCAAAGGTCTGGATATATGGACTGGATCTGCTACTGCACGGTATGTTAACTTTCCCAGAGGTACAGTGAATGCAGTAAAAAAAAGTTTTTCATGTTCATCTTGAAGTTTTAGGAGGTCTTACCAGAGCTCTGACCTTTAAAGCAGATAATTTGCGTGTTCTTCCTCTCTGCGACTTTCCAGACAACAATGTAACATCCTGATCTTTCCTGATCAAACAGGCAGGAAGGTAGCGTCTTTTGTTAGCGTCTCTAAATGCCGCTGTTGCTGCGAGGAGTAATTATGGGTAATTGGTGGGACAATAAGGCGATGACAGCGGTGGAACCGTTGCAACATAAGGGCAAGGCTCGGCCCAACCTGCCATCCAGACAGCACCCTTACCTCACTCCCCACTACCGTCACAATCCACTGGGTGCAATTAAGCCACACAATAACCTTTTTGTAGAATCCTGTCCAGCACATATCAACATCACATCTAGAGCAGGGAGTTGAATTTTTTTTCCACCAATTTTTCCTCCGTGTCTCGCCCTAGAGAAGCATTTATTTTAATCAAAGAAAATAAAGACAGAAATAAATGCATGAGAGGAAGGGCTGATAGGTCTACATGAACCTAAATCTAAATAAACCTTTGAGAGGTATAAGAAAATACTGGAGGATAGAGTTCTGGCTTTAATGATGATAGCCGGAATGAGGAAGTATTGCATGGCTCTTAAGCACTTGTATGACTTATCCCTTTCATTTTGTGTGACAGCTTGTTTCTGTGGCAGCACAGGTTACAAAAAAAGAAAGAAAGAAACCATCAGTTAATTCACTTGTCGGTTTTGGCACCAGAACAGTTTCCTTCCTCTCCTCCCTCAAGTCAAATGAGGGATTTGGTGGTTAAGAAAAAAAATGGAATTGATCATCTTTGGGAATTTCCTGTCAAATTTGCTGAGAAAGCTGCTTTTGCTCAACAACACATTAACCTCCATTTGCTTGTGGGAACTACTGAAGTGAAGACCTCTGCACAGTAATGTAGGGTAAGGAACAGAAAGCCTGGAGCCCTTTTACTCTCAAGTACTCTGTTCAGTCAGGTGTCATGGATCTCATGCCTGCCATATTTACACCACAAAAACAAAGTGTTTGCCTTCAGTACGAATCTGTTTGATCTTATATAGAGAAGGGTGCTTGGGAATATTTATGTTAAAGCAATCAGTCATTTCATTTCAGTATTTCTCTTGCTGTGTAGTATTATTAAGACTATATATTATATGTTGAGATTATCATTACTCACGTTTTCATGTGAAACAGGATTTTACTGGTGTAGCTGCTTACGCTGGGGGTCTGCTGACCATAAGCTACTGTTCATACCAGACCAAGTAAGGCTAACACTAAAATCTCTGAGTGTATTGAATTGAGCACAGCTGCATTTCATGGCTCATAAATTCACCTTTTCATTTGCAGGAAGAAGACTGTTATTTCTTCTTCTCCATCGTCTCTCTTTCAACAACTTTTTCACTGTTCATGTTATTTTGTCTACCCCCTGTTATTCCCATAAGTCCAGACACATTGCCAAATTGCCGTACTTCACACGCGGGCTCAGAAAACAGTGGCACGCTGAACAAGGACATTCTATGGAAGTCGCAAGTGAATACGATTTTGTGGTGTGACAGTAGAACTTTTACACCTCGCTGTGCCAGCGTCAATACTCGATGCCTCCAAACCACATTGCACTCACTTCCAGGACTCACACTGTGAACTCACAACAACATTTTTGAAGAATTAGTTTATTAAATAGACAGGCCTTCATAATATTTATGTGAGGCAAGACCAAGGTCAGCTGGAGATCTGTCGCCGAGCTCGTGGCAGCAGTGCCAGCACCTCTGCCGTGCTGGGTGGAGACTGTGGTAAGTTTGTGAGAACAGCCAACATTTCTAACTCAACGTGTGCTTAAACACAGAGAACTGTGAGTCCTGAGCTGATGTAATGTGTCCTGGAAGGCCTCCTTGTTGCACTGACCCGGTGAATTTCCTCGCGTTCAATTAACTTGTGCTGCGGTTTGTGCACGGCATATCAAATGTGAGTGAATGTAGGTTTTATAGAGTGAATGCAGATCTGTAACGTCTAAACAGACTAAAACGCGGCTCTCCAACTCTTGGATGTGACCCAAATCAGGGACGAGAGAGGATGCAGCTGAAACTATGCCTGCTTCGACCATCTAACACTTGGCTCCCACAGTCCAATTGAAGAGCCTTTTTATGATCTGTTTACATTAGACAGAGCAGCCATTTTCCACCCTCAACACAGTTTGGTCTTCTGTACCCCTTCCCATCGGACAGATCAGGAAACTCTGGATCCAGCAGCGTGGGAACATAGGAACCAGCCAGGGGTGCCGGCAAAATCACCGCCCTGACTTTACACACATTCATGGGTGGACCCATGCACAAGCAGTCAGACACAAATACTCACACCACCACCCATCCGCCCCACGTCCCCCTGCGCTGTCCTCACCTGCAGCAATAACTTTGTCACATCATAAAAAAACACAGTCGCTAAAATGAGCAGCATGTCCACATCCACCCTGGCCTGGGGTAGCGTGCGAGGAAACACCTCGCCAGTGCTTTATTCAGACTCCGCTCACAATGCGACTCCAGCTTTCACCGTGTCTCTTGCACTTGGCTTTGGGGCCCACACAGTGAACCAAACAGCATAACAGCTTCTTTGTATGTGCGTGTATTTCTGGCCTCATGGTGCTTTGATTACACAATGCGCATATTATTTTCATGCGCATTATGCATGGTGGAAAATGCTTTCATCTTGGGACAGGGTTTCGCAGTGGCGCTGCCCTCTCGGCCGTGGAGACGCACAGTGGAGACGAGGATCTGCGCCTGACACAAGTCACACTCAATCTGGGCTGAGGGAATGCAGCGGTGGCCGCAGGCGCTCTGCTAGGGCGAGCTCGTTCACAGCCCTGCCCGAGCTTTCCATTCATTTATTTTACGTTTCCCTTCTTGTTTTATTCCCTGTTCTCACAGAGCTCAAGGGTGGCCATGAGGTGAAAGGGGCATTTGCTTACCATACACACAGTGTTGCACTTGCATCTGGTTAATTAATAATATTTCGATGGTCTGCCACACAACACTCTTCCAGCCTGCCTTCTTAGCTCAAAATGGCATTATTAAAGTGTTAGCTGTGCAGGCCAAGACTTAATTCAAAAAGCTCAAGCTGCTTTTACGCCTGTAATTATGAGATTTATACCCCCACCGCTACCTATTCCTTTTTTTATTTTCTTAAAATTTTTCCACCTCAATTTCCAGTTACATCCTTAAACAGTAAAGGAGCTCAAATTAAGCAGCCGCAGTGGCAATCTGGTTCCTATTTTGGGACGTAAAAGATCGAAAATGAAAAAGAAAAAGAACAGAGAGAGAAAGAGAGCGGGCTGCTGCCTGCCACCACCGAGATGCTAACCATTTCCATGTGTCTGTGTGTCTTTGCTAAATCCCCCGCCCCGCCTTCGCTTTTTTTCCGGCCGCGTCCCGCTGCTTCTTCCCCTCACTAAACAGGCTATAAAGAGCATGCATGGTAGTGGGAGGGACTCAACAAGGTGCAAGCACTTCAGGCAGCCAACCACAGTCTTCCTTCCTCTGCTCGACTGCTCTTTGCCTCCTCTGATTGGCCGCGGCAGGCGCACAGATGTTTCTTCTTTAATGATTTTTGTAACCATTAAGTTAATAGTTGTTTATGGCAGTGAAATGCAGGAATGTGGGGGGAAGTGGAGGAAGGGGAGCAGGCTGATGGATAGGGAAGTAGGCGAAGGGGGATGTGATTGTCAGATAAATATGAGGAGGGGTCTGGCAGACTATGGGCCAACTGTGGTGGAGACTGTGGGTTGACATTACAAGGGGGATGGAGACAGGGGCTTCACACATAGTCTGTCATGTAAAGACACATGCACACTTACACACAGCCACATGAATGCATGTACATCCTTTGTGGACCATCAAAGTCATGAATACAAAGATCCAGACAGAAAGGCAGCTAGACACAGAAAATTCCAAATCTCGATATATGATCCACCAGCAAAAAAAACAACACAGATAAATGTGTAATGATATGATCCACTGTGGTTTAATGCTGCGCTGCAATTTAATCTCAACTCAAATTCAATACATTTTACTATTTTTCATGAATGGAAGTGTTCATGAGGAGTTTGGGCCGAGGGTGTGCTGGAGTTATCCAAGCACTCGCTGCTAATACAAGTCTCCTCTGGTTAGCTCTTGTTTTCACAACCTGGCAACCCAAAAGTTGTTCTCATTAATGACTACAGCCAATCTACAAAGCTTGAGTAAGTGATTTATTAATCACTCACAAAGCCATTAGTTACAACTCATAAACGCTTTTTAAGAGATATTTTTATTGTCTTATATTTTTGTTTTTCCTTTTAGCTTTAAGACATTTCACTTTATTTTCTATTGTCTTTTATTCTAATTATTATATGTGGATGGCAGGAAGACTACTAACTATTACAGAAGCTACTGGGAATCCAAATGAAGAATTAAAAAAAACTTTAAATGGGAAAACACATACACACAATTCACATCCCACAGTAGAGTAAAAATCCTCTAAAGAGGGATTTATTAATTGTCAGAGACTGGGGAAGATTAATGCTTACTGGAGCACACTGTAAAGAAAACAGAGGATCACTCAGCCGCTGTGAATGTTTGTCTTTGTGTGTGTATGTGTATGTTTGTGTGTGTATGGCTTCATATGATCACGACACACCACACATGTAGTACATTACACATTCATTTCCCTCATGGTATTTGAACTTTCCCTCAGACTTCTGTTGCTATTCCACTTCCTCCTCCAACTTTTTTCCTCAGCGTCCCAGTGGACAAAAACATCCATGTAAATCCAATCAGGCATGTGTCCATACCGCGGGAGCCTCCAACATGAACACATGAGTCAGCATTCAAACACAGTGGTTAGCACTTGTATTCTCATTCAGACACTGCGAATCTATGGAGGGGGGAAATCCAAAGCTTCATTGAGGAGCTTCCACTGCACCAGAATGAGGCCCCAGTCTTTGGCCAGGTACAAGCCCAGTGAGGGCGTGGCGTGCTGGGTCAGAATGAGTCCCAGGTGTCCCTCAGAGGAGGGGTTGGGTGGTTGTGGTGGCAGCAGTTGGGACTGTGGCTATCCCTAACGATGCTAACACAAACCTTCTGCCACAGGCATATAAAATGCTGCCCCTTATTAAGAGGGGAAAATGAGGGATGGATTTCCTATAGGGTCCCTTGAGGGGCTCTGTGAAGCGTATCGTGGAGGGATGTGGGGGTGTGGGGTTTGACTCCTAATACTGTGCATGTATCTATCAATCTGTCTATTGGTTCTCTCTTTTGGGGAAGGATTGAAATCTCCCATGAATGATGTGCAGAGACAAACCGCAGGCACATGTGTGTTGTCTCTGTGTTTGTTTGCTGATTTGATAGTGTTTGCTTTTGAATCAGCCTCCGCTGAAGCAGCCTCTGAACACATTCATTACATGAGACCGAGTTATTCTAGGCTCGCACAAGTGAGCCGAGATGAGCTGCAAACCTCCAGCTTGGCCTGAGACAGTCACAGACCACAATGTAATTAGGCTTTTTTGCTCCCCTGCTCTCGCCATACCAGGCCACAACTATAAATCAGCTTTACAGTCTAATATTGAAGTATTTCAGTGCAACTGTGTCACTATGACTACACCTAACATTTGCAACTATTTTCATCATCAATCTGTTCATGATTTTTCAGATGAATCAACTGATCAGTTTAGTCAATAAAACACAGTTCGAAACATGAAAGGGAGCGTTGACAGCATCTGAAAATCCATACATATATGAGACGAATCATGTTTGGCATTTTTGCTTCATACGTGAAATCAAAATTAGTTATTTATTCAGTCAACTAATTGATTAATCAACTAACAGTTTCAGCACTAGCTGTCACTAGTGTTGCTTTCATCAATTATGACTAAATATCGTGATGAAAGACACAAGACACAACGTAAATGCTGGTCATGTGACGATAACTAACTAACTAATTAAATATATAATGCAATACTGTTGACAAATAAAAACAAGACTAAATGTGGTTAACAAAATAAAAATTCAAAAAAAAAAAAAAGTCAATGAAAATGAAGAGACGATTTAGCAGTTTTTATTTTATTTTGTGTTGAAGTGTTTTAGTGTCTTCCCACAGCTTTACTGTTTTGGTTCACTCTCATCAGCCTTACAGATGCATCTGGTGGCTGTTCTTAGAGAATAATCTGAGATAAACTCATTATTAACAACAGACAAAGTTAGCAGCTAGCTAGTGAACAGCAGCTGCTAAAATAACATATTTTAATTACATAATACATAAGGTGGCTAGAAATGCGAATCTCACAGAACGCTAATAAGATACGATAAGATAGACTTTTCTGATTGTCTGATTATTGAGCTTTATTGCTGTCACCTAGAGGCCAAAAAGAATTAAAGCAGGTTAAAGGTCAAGCTAAGGGAGATATCCGCATGCTGGGTTTTACTGCAGTAATCAGATCTCTTCTGTAAACTAATTTCTACAAGTAATTTGATTTTATGTGTGCATTTAAATTCAGAAACATCTCTTTCTACCAAGTCAGCAGAGCAAAATCTAATACGAGTGTGGAAATTCTCTAAGGTATATTTTGCGTGGCACTGTTCCCTATAGATCCTAATGTGTATTGATCATATTTTTTTCAGTCAGTTTCTTTTTTGTCTCTTGATCTGAGAAAAGTTGAGAGGCTTTGCTTTATGTAAACCAGGCCCCAGGCAACCGCAATCTAAACCGCAAAGTTACAATATAAAATGAGTCTCAACACTTCTACACTCGCCCTGCTCTACCTGTATGCATCGGTCTAATACCTCAGATTTAATGCTACACTTCACCTACCAGTCTCACCTCCTAAACAGCTGAGTTCTACAGCGGCTGCCTAATCCCCCCTGTTAAACCTGTTTCTATCTGCAAGACGGCTACGTCCATCAACAGGAAATTAACCCCAGCTTCCCTGTAATGTGAAACAGCATCAGGCTCCATAACAGCAATACTCATTCACAAGTCTTACGCACACACATACACACACGCACACGTTGTTAAAAATATGCCCTGACGCCTAGGACTGGGGTGAGGATGAAGTCATCAACGCACATGCAAGAGTTTGGATACGGATGCACACACATTCCCTCACATACACACACACACACACACACACACACACACACACACACACACACACACACACAGAATTTCATCTAGCCACACACAGGCAGTATTCCCACCACTAACTGGCTGTGGAGACAGCAGTGTTATGGCTTCATTGTGGGCAGACGTACAGCTGGGAATGTGGGACGTGCAGGCTGGAATACCTGGCAAGGCCAAAAGTCTTGGAAAGGAATGCTGCACTGACAGAAAGGTATGATAGGAAACTCTAGGTATGTGTGTTACGGTGGCTATCAGTCCGGTTTTAGGTCAGACAATCCAGCTTGGAAATACCGTGTCCATCTACGGGCACAGACTTGAGCCACTCAGTTGTCCTCCTTTTGAGATCATCCCTATTTTGTACTTCCTCTAATGGTATATAATGAATAAATAAAGAAACAGGCAATGTGTAAGTGTACATTCCCTTAGGACTTGTGGTCTAACAAATGTTTGATTGAAAATGGTGTCGAATAAACATCTAATATTTCAGTGGTTATATGAATTACTTCATTACATCCCAAATGGAACGAGCATAGATTCACCATAAAAAAGCAAAATTTTTTCTGACAGCTCCTACTTAAAACCCAAAAAGTTAGAAGGATTATGATGTGGATGTAAGCAGCATAGGGAAAGGTGCCATCGACACAAGAGTCTCTTCAATTTCATAATTTTCCATGAACCTTCATTGACTTAAGATGACAAAACCTCCACTGCAAAACTTTGCAAAGTTTATCATGCAGTCAAGCATGGCCAGTCATACAGGAATGTAGACTTTGGAATAATGGATGGAGAACTCTACATCTCATCAATCACAAAAGGGGGGGACAACAAAAACCAAAGCTTGATGCAAAAATGTCCCAGCAGCCTATTCTGTCTATGTGGATTATTTAAAAGTAAATGAACTGCATGATTCTGCGCCAACTGATAAATCAAACAAAGGTACGATCAGGTGTTTTCCTGTTGTACTGAAATATTTTCACATTGAGGAGGGCGTGCAACATGGAGCTGTCTGGTCTAGATGTGGATAAATTGTCAGCATATGCAGCAGACAAGATCAGGATTAACTATGGAAAATACAACAGCGGTTATCAGAGGCTGAGACTGGCTCAAAGGGACACACTTGCTACAAACCCATATTCTGCACAATACAATGAGAAATGCAGCAGGCAGCAAGGATGTTGACACTGAAGATTTTGTGCTTAAGGTTTATAGCTATTTCAGCATCCCAGCTACAGAACAGCACAGTTGAAAGAATCATGCGAGTTTGTGGAAGTGGAGGGATGTAATCTGTTGCAGCACATTGGTGGTTGTCTCTGCTGCCATCCATTGACAGATTCTGTCAGGATTGGAATCCCCTGACCAGCTACTGTACTTTCACAGTCTGCGTGAGGAAGAAGGCTCCAAGATGTGGAAATGCTTTGAAGGGGATGGTCTCTCCAAACTCAGCCACATTCTAAATGTTTTCCCAGGCTGCATTGAAACACCTGAGGCCAAATCATTTAGCATAACACGTGTTTAAGGTAATGATTGAACTGAAAGGTAAACCTGAGAGATGGCTGAAGGGCAAACTCAAGCAGTTAAGCCCTGATCTGGCCGCAAAATGTGAGGCTGATTTTCTTGTTTTCTTGTTTTCTAAGAAAAAGCCAGTGAAAGGTATGGCTTCCCTAAGAACAGTTTTCGCAGCAAAGTGTCAACTCTGGGCCTCACAACTGCTGTGTCTTATGACGAATACAGTGATGTAGTCCAGGCTTGCATAAGACACATGACATGGATGGACTCTATGAGGAATATGACAGCTATTCTCAGCTCTTCAGAAAAGGAAAACTGCCACAGAGAGCAGCGGTATCTGAAACTGTTCTCCAAAGCAGATGCCCCGCTTGAGAATCTGTGTAAGGTCAACACCTACATCTTCACAGACATGTACTAGAAATACCCTGCAAACAAAAAATGGCCGCCCTAATGTGTGTGTAGTGGAAACAGAGGCCACTGTTGTCAGCTGGCTTTATCATTTATGGCTGAAGGTAAGAGTGTAGTTTGATTCATGTGTGACGAGATAAGGTAGAAAACAGAAGGCTTTATAGAAGCAGATATGCAGGTTTGATCTAATCAAGAAAAACGCTGATCCAAGTCCACCTCCATTTGACGATAACTATGGCTGATAAGGTTCCATGAATGACGAGGCCACTCCAGCTGGAGGACGTGTCACCTCATACAGCATGTTCTATATGAGCTGTACGTGTTACAATGAAGATTCATTTGTGTTTTTTTGTCTTTGGCAATGTGTTGATAACTTGAGTGCTGTGGTGTCCCTCTCATGCTGTCTGTTCTGCTCATGTTAACTACCCATTTCTTCTATAGTTACTCTGAGCAGCGTGCTGTTGCTGCCTCCAAAAATGTAAAATGCATCACTTCCTGTGCAGGAAGAGATTTTCTTCAGGAAAGTCCTTCCAGTAGGAAAGTGTTTCAAACAGTGAATATAAAAGCTTTTATGATTTCATATTTGTCTCAGAGTTGTTACATTTATTTCTACTAAAACGGTCCTAAACAGTTACATGACAACAACAACAACAACAACAACAACAACAACAACAACAACAACAACAACAACAACAACACAGCTGTGTCTGAAATCATCCCTCATTCACTCATGCACTACTCCATATATACTAGAGACTCAGTATTCTGTTGTGTGCAGTCAATCGAAGTTTCAGGCACATTGGTCATTTTTTGCATGCATAAAAGGTGATTCACTCTTTGTGGGATTAGCATAGAGTACCATAAAGAAGTGTACAAGCTATGTGGAATTTTTTGAAGGGCACCATATAGTGGATATATTTTACACTCAATTCAATTCAGACACTAAAATAAAATGCCAAAGGGTAAATATAGTGTGACAGTCATGATAGCAGCTCTCTGAGGCTGTACTTAGGTACAGTGGTGCTTTGAGCTACGTTAAAAGTCAGGGAATCACCAAAGTTATTACAATCCTGCAGGGAACATGAAGGTCTCATGATTCGTTTGACTTGCAGTGACTTGATTTTCTCCCCAAACCCAAAGATTAAGGATTATATTACAAAAAAAGTGTAGTGCTTAGCAACTCCACAATTTCCTAACAGCCAATTATGTTGCGTGAATTGTAAGGGAGAGAGACGGTGTGAGTGTCGGTAAACGCAAGTGTAGTTTATATGCTGGAGTGTGAGTGTGTGCAACTGTGTGTGTGTCAGTCGGGGTCAACAGTGTCAGCTACATGCATGGGGATGCTGAAGTGAAACTTATGCATGGGTAATATGTAGTGTATGGAAAACACTGATGTTTCAGCTGGACTGCAAGTTTACTGAAAGCAGTGTTAGGAGTTTCAGTCTAAAATTAGCTAATAGCCACATACCTTGCAATCATAAACAACAACCTAGTATGCACCCAACACCTGAGCAGCTAACTTACTAACTGATGTATTTTGGCATGTATTTGGTGACATAAAAATGCTGTGAAAACTAAAAAACAGGATCATCGAATATGAAAACGAACACAGGCATTTGACGCAGGACTCAGACTAAATAGAAACTAGCTGACAACATTAACACTATTTCTGCTGGTGGAAAGTCGAGGAATCTCCAAAGTCAGTAGGATAAATTGCGTAGGAACCTTGAATGTCTACACAATTTTGTTACCATCCAGTAGAAGGTCAGCATAAATCATTGGACCTTGAATGTCTTCACCAAATGTCATGAGAATACATTCAACAGATATTTCACTCGGAGCCATAATGTCAACCCCATGGTGCCACGTGAGGAATGGTGGGGATCATTAGGATTCATCCTCTGAAGATCTTGAATGTATGCACCAAATTTCATAGTAGTCTGTATTTCAGATATTTTCAGTCTGAACCAAAGTGTCTGGCTAACTGGCAGACCAACATGACCAAACATGGAGCCGTGGCTGACGTGGCTGAAAACAGGCGGAGTGTATGTGTTTACAACAATATAAAAGGTGACTAATAGGTCATTTCAAACAATCTGCACAGAGATTACGCAGCAGGATGACGTCTTAAAGTCTGACAACCTTGACGGGCAGGAGACCACAGAGAACAGGGAAAAAAATCATGCACTCATGCAACATCTGAAAGTGATCTATTTCCCAGCTACTGACTTAGTCTGACACCAACCGACAGTCATATACCCACTAACATCCAAAAAACTCTCCCAGTGCAACACCAACACCATCCCCAAACCCACATCCAGTTAAGCATGGAGTAGCATATTGGCAAATCCTTTATCCCCATAACATTAAAACCCCCCTGGATCATTAGGTAACCATCACCTCATTGTGGCTTTCAAATTTTTAAAACACAGATCCCCATCGCCTTTAACTAAGTTATAACTAAAATAAATATATACATGTATGGAGTTGCAGTGTTTTTTAATGCCAGAGATGAATGTGGAGCAGCCTGAGCCTATTAACTGTTGCTTTAAAGCTCTGTGCACTTCAAACGAAGAAGCAGACAAGGAGCAGATGTTGCTGATTTATTAAGGAAACTGCTAATGGTATCTGCACTATTTGTTTTGGCTAATTACAAGGGAGCAAAGTCCTCTGCATTGACAACCATGATAGTGCTGAGAAGTCCGTCTGGTTCGCTATCTCAGCACTGGAACAGAGTAGATATACTGTGGGCTTCAGCCACAGTTTCTTGGCTCCCAGTGCGATGTGCCACAGCTTCAGGTCACAGTGGTCAGATCTGCCCCATACAGACAGTGCCATTGTCTAGGGACAATGCACACACACACACACACACACACACACAGAGTGCCTCACCATGGTCACTGGGGCTAATACATCCTACACACTGTCAGGTAAAAGCATTTGAAATCAGTGTTATTATCTGTTGAGTTATGTGTATGGCTCTAGGGATGTCAGTGTCATTTAAGAGAGTTGGTTCAGCACTTAGACATCTCTATCTGGTCAAAATGACAGAAATCATTTAAAGTACAGACATGTAAATTTGTCCTTCCTCCCTTAAAAAAGTCCCCAAATTCTTCTCTTCAGTACTACAAGATGAAGGTATAATTTCTCATCCTTTCTTTACCACAGTTTCCTGAGGGGATGTTTCACCACTTCGAGTGTTCCTTGAAAATGTCAACACAAGTTCTCCACAGCCCTTCTTATATAAGCCACCAAACATCAAGTGGAAGAGGGAGTCCAATTAAGGCCGCATGCTAACCATTGATGTAACAGCATCCACCGCTAAAGATCATTTAGTGGAAAAACAAATTCTGGCCCTCTGGATAACAGAAGGATGTTTTCCATTAATGGGAGAAGTGGGAGAGAATGC
>JBBMOE010000050.1:107500-136563 GCA_037975065.1 Chaetodon trifasciatus
GATGTCGTAAGGTTTGAGGGAGCGTGTAATTGGCATACCGGCTGCAGCAAAATACACTTTTTCATGGATTGATATAGTGCTAAATTTAATATATAATGAACATTTGCAACATCACATTTACTGAAATAGCAATTGTCAAAAAGGGACAAATGTGACTTTAGGATAATAATAGAAAATATAAAGAAAAGAGTTATCCATCAGGCAGGACACACCCCTTCACACACCCCTACCCCCCAGGCCCATTTCCCTCCGTGCTGTGATGGCTCTCTGTCTTGGGAGAGCTTAGAGTTGTCTCTCAGGTATCCCTTGACTAAGACTTTAATCTCAGCCAGAAACTAGAGCCACACACAGCACTAATGGGCCATAATGGCTGATAAAAACACACGGAACAACCTGCAGGGGCTCTCTGGCTTTGCACAATCTGCTAATTCCACTGTCTCAGCCTCACTCGCCCCAGACCCATTCAGCCTCTGTCTCTCTTTATCTCTCTCTGTCTCCCCCCCCCACTCAGTAATATTCTCAGTCTCCCTCATTCCTCTGATCTTATTCTCTCCGTCTCTGCTGGCATTGGGCTGGTCTGTCAGCAGTAGTTGATTCCATGCTCGGCTGCATACTTGAGTCTGACTGAAGCTTTGTTTTGCGACCTGCTGACCTTCTTCTAGTGTTAGTGTGTGTGGGTCAGAGCATCTTTGTGGGTTTGTGTTAGTCTACCTGTACACATGAGGAGGCTGTGAATGTGTCTGTATGTGTCCGTGTGTGTGTATGTGTGTGCCCACATTGAATCTGTCACTGTCATTCAGATGTAAAACACTGAGCAGTGTGGCAGCAGCTCCACAGCCGAGGGCCTTTTGACAACAACTCCTTTTGTTGGCCTTTCTCTTGACTTAAGAGCTTTTCTCCTTCAGTAACCTGAACAGTTTATTATCCGCAGCAGCCATTCAGCGGCACAATGCGGGTGTGGTGAGGGCTGCACAAGTAGCAAGAGAGGTGGAGGAGGCTTTGCAAGGTGTGTTTGTTTGTTGCTGACGTTAAAACAGCTTGACCTCTCTTGAAAAATGCCAGTACTCAAGTCGCAGCCACCCGGAATAAGGTTTGTTTTCATGGTCAACAGGATTTGTGTGTGTGTCTCTCAATCCTGAGAAGGAAACTGCATTATCACCAGGCATGTAGTGGAGGGTAAATCTCCTTGACCCAGTTTGCCTGCTATTTTAAGGCTCACACATATAATGTTTAATTTGTCAGCTATTTTTAGATGTTGTATTAGTCTTAGTGTTGAGATTGAAAGTGCATGTGAGTTTTAGTCAACTTTATCCTTCGCCATGCAAACTCTAAAGTCTGTCAGACGTGTACCCCGTCGCTGTTGGTAATTGAAGATGTTGGTCTTCAATAACCCTCGTCACTTTTAAGTAAAACTCACAAGATCTTATTAGGTTGGACCTAGCAACATTTTCATATCTGTTTCAACACAGAACAAGTCTGCATTGAATGCTGTCAGAAAAAACGTAAAGCCCACAGCAACGGCACAAGGTAAACAATGCACAGATATAAAATCCACCTGGTTGATTTTAGTCTTGAAGGAAAAATTTGACATTTTGGGAAATACACCTCAGACTGGAAACAACAAAATCACCTTAAAGCACCTCTAAATCTCATTAATCAGCATGTCACATCTCATTTATTTCATGTGTCTGACTATTTCCTGAAGTAAAACACACCTACAGTGGACTGGTTCTTTAAGGGGTAAAGCCATGATAGACATCAAACACTTCAAACACAAATATGCTTTGAATAAATATTTTTCTCATAGAAAAATTTATTTTAATATGAAGTCCTTTTGATAATCAACAGCAAAGTTGGAGTTAACTGTACCTGATAACCAATAACACAGGATGACACATCCTGTAACATTTCCTCCTTCTTTTTACAGTGTAACATTATCATGGAGGTACTGACTTAGTCATCTAACCACAAAAGCCACCAGAAATTGGCACCCACTAAATGATTGGCTCCTGGAGCTCAGTAGCATGGGAGTTGGAGTGGCAGGCTGGGGGGGAATTAACCACCATTGTGTTCATGGAGACGCCGATTTGGAGAAAACAATGTGAACGCTACTTCCACAGACAAGCAGGCGTCAAGCTGTCACTCAGATGTGGTGTCATCCAGACGCCTAACAGCCTCTCCTGCTGGGTGATGCAATGTGTGTTTGTGTGTGTTTGATGCATGTGCTTGCATTGAGTTCACCTCACCTTTTTCCAACAGTTCTAACAGTTGATGCTCGCCTTGATATACTTTGATGACACAGTTTCAGAGGTCATGGTAAAAAAAAATGGTGCTATGTTTCAACTAGTTTGTTCCACCCTAAACTTTGTTCAGTTGCGCAATCAAGCCAACCATAACATAGCCTCATTATTTGGGATCATTTTTATTCACTTATGTGGTACTTTGATGGTTTTTTTTTTACTAAGGTGAAGATAGCTGTGCCATACATGAGTGTGGTCATGAGTAATAACATCAACAGAATTCTGTGGTTCAGGCTTACAAGGTTCTGTTACAAGTAATCAAGTGGTGTCAGCGACAATTCCCATTTATGACGCTCTTTTTCATTCCAAATGAAATAAATGTGTGGACAATAGTGTACATGTTTGTCATAAATGTTTGTTATTGTAAAGGAAAGGTGATGTCAGTCTATGAAGCTTTAGTTAAACACTGTAGCCACAGCTGACACGAATGAGATAATGGTAAAATCTATAGTACATCGTTGTTATTAGTCACCATAAGCTAGTGGTCATACCATACAGAGGAAGCAGGTACTCTTCCACAGAGTCTGCCATGTTGCAGCGCCATGTTTCTACAGTTGCCCAGAACAAACACACCAAGAAGAATGGAAAGAAAAATTGTTGCTTTTTATCTTTTTTGTGATGGATTCAACTCAGACAGAGTATCTGTGTATCAGCCTTGTTGTTATTGTTGCATGTAAATTAAATAAATGTGACCAGGATATGCATGGATTCACAAATGCATTTTGCATGGACTCTGGAAGGAAGAGTGTTATCTGAGGATGATCTTCTCAAAATGTCTCTCACATTTGTCAAAGCTTCCCCCTCAGCTTGTTGGTGCATGCCCTCCCTGGATCCTTTCCCCAGCATTTGACCGCTCGATAAGTTCAATTAGTCACTGTCTTCCAGCAAAACCAAGCCTAAACAATGCCGGACCCCTCCGAGTCAAGTGGCCTCCCTGGCTTTCATCAAAGTCACTGAGAATCTCCTTTTTCCTCCCCATCGCAGGAAACTCTGGGAAGTCAGGGAAAGTTCTAGGGTTTCATAAATTATGTTTGCCCTTATTAAAAGGGAGGGTGGGATATGTGTGTGTGCCTGCATCCATTCCCTGTGTGTACTTGGACTCATTAGGAGGCCATATCAGAGTGTAGTCCCCCCCGACCAAAAACCCTGGTCTCCACCCGACCAATCACAACATGACCCTGTCGAGAACTGGTTTCAATCAGCATGGATGTGTGTGTGTGTGTGTGTGTGTGTGTGTGTGTGTGTGTGTGTAGGGTCTACTTTTGGAGTATTTATAGTGTGTCCTTGTGTGGGTGCTGTGCTCTTTCTCTTTCATTCATTCAACATATTTCTTTCTAATTGGTGTAACATAGCTGTAAGTAACTCAACATAATTTTAGACCAGGAATGTGCAGATAGAAAGACAGTGTGCCCTCAGAAAGCTAACATCCCTCCAACATTCCCTGACAGCTTTGGCTTGGCACAATATACCATTTCATTTCAATACAATATGGAGAAATCATTTGCAGGGGGAGTCAATCTCCTGCCGCAGCCTGATGTGATGCCTGTTTCAAGCTATTTTGGGCTGTATTCACGGACAGAAATGGATGTCCCCATACTTGATATAGGAGGAGGGCATTGGAATTTGTTCAGTATGCCGCAGCACACAGTTACATACACAACTATGGCTGAGAGTTCAGTATAACTATTATTTAAATCCTCTTTTCTTTTTCTGTTCTCATGCTATCATTATCCTGGAGCTTATTTAGCTTGCTGCTGCAAAGTCATATTTTGCCTGCACTCTTGCTAAGTGTTAGCTTGCTTCTTGCAAACACTTTTTTGCTAACAGAGAGTGTTAGCTTGTTTCTTGCTAACATTTCTTGTTAATGGAGAGTGTTAACTTGTTTCTAGCTAACACTGTCCTGCTAACAGAGAGTGTTAGCTTGTTTCTTGCTAACATTTTTTGCTAACGGAGTGTTAACTTGTTTCTAGCTAACACTATCTTGCTAACAGAGAGTGTTAGCTTGTTTCGTTTGCTAACACATTGATCTTTTTGTTCATTTCTCTTCTCTTGTATCTTTTCTTACTTCAATCCTTTGTTTCCCGTCTATCTCTCAGCCCCATTCTTGCTCATTCTGTCCCGCTCTCCCTACAGAACAGACTAATCTTGGCCTCGGCTCCAGCATCTCCTCCTACCCTTCAATCTCACACAGCCATAATTATGGCCACACCAAGCACAGAGGCTTCTAAATCATTCAGAGATGGTTTGGCTTCCTGACTCCTTTATTTTTTTCCCTCCTCTCCTTCTTAAATAAAGTGGGAGAGAAGCTACATTTGGGCTTGTTTTGAAGGCTAAATTATAAGTGTGCAGACGTTCCTCTTTCGCTGAGTCGTCTTTTGATATTTTATCTTGCACTATTTTGAGCGCTTTATAAAAAAAGATGGGGGGAATGTGGGTTTCAGCTCTGAAACAGACTTTTCCGAGGTCTGGGTCAATCTGTCATTCAGTTTGAACTTCTAGACTTGTTAAAAAAATGCTTCACTTTTCAGCAGGGACTTTTAAGACTTCACTTTTTGACAATGAATTCTGAAATGTTCCTTGACAAATGAATGACTCCTTGCTGCAAAATTGTTCCAGCTATAGTGCCCAGCTCGTGAAATCCTTAACCCTTTCAGTGTAAAGCTGTTTTTGCTTCATGTTCATTCCCCTCACGGTTTTAAGGACTAGTTACTGCTGCATGTTTTGTTAATTTCAGAATAGTTTTTAAATGAAAAGGTTAAGGGAATTAAAATCACATTTTAAACACATAGGGTTTTTCCCTGAATACCCATTAATCACAGCAGATCTGGAGCCTATATGACTGAATAGAAGAGGTTGTCACTGTTTCATGGATATAAAAATCATGTTTACGGTACATGCTGAGCCAAATTTTCATGGATTGTGAAATTCCTACTGTTGTTCTTTGTCATACTTCCATTTGTAACAAATATATTTTGAGATTTTGCCACCAGAGTAAACAAGAAGTATAATTATGTATGTCCATTTTGCATGGCATTTTCAAAAAGTTGTTTCTAGTATAGCACTAAAGTCATACTTCTGGCTGTTTGATTGTTGCAGAATGTGAATGTAGGGTTGAGAAATTTCAGTAATGATTATGTACATGTTCATGAAATGATAATGAAATAAACTATTGACTGCAGTCGGCTGGTGACCGGCTCAGGGTGTACCCCGCCTCTTGCCCGTTGACAGCTGGGATAGGCTCCACCCCCCCCAACCCCGAAAGGGATAATCGGGGGCACAGAAGATGAATGAATGAATGAATAAACTATTGAGTATTGCAGCAATATTTGCAAAAAGTGAAAAGCAAAAGTGAAAGTTACAAAGAAAAAGAGGTAAAGAAGTAAGGCATGTGTCCTCTTCCGTCTATTTTTCATTAGAGGAACTGTCTGTCCTGTCTCCCAGGGAAAGGCCAGTGCACTCAGTGGCATGCACTTCACTTTGACCTGATAACCTGCAGAGAGGACAGACAGAGAGGAGGGAGGAGAAACAGCAGACTGAGAATAGATAGACCCGACAGAAAGGAGTGTGGTGGTGGAGTTGAGGGGACGAAAAGAATAAAAACTAAGATGAGAGAGAGGAAGGAAAGACAAAGGTGGCGGTGGTGGGTGGGTGACATGAAACAAATCTCCCCTGTTTTCGATCTGCTGTCCATCGGTTTGTGATCTTCTGTAAATACATTGGATATGAGTTTATTTGTCCAGAGCGAATCCCTGCGAGGGGAAGAAAAACAAAGTTCAAACAGCACTAATGTGATTATGGTGAGATCAGAGCGCAGATCCTATCACTCCCCTCGTTTCTAAAACACAGAGTCGCACCACAAACTCCCCAAGCCTCCCCTCACATATGACAGCAGAGCAGCAGACGCCGCAGTATATGGAATCTTAAAGGCTAAGAACAAGGGAGCCAGTGTGTGTCTGATGGGATCAAACAGATTAAATAAGATGTACGAAATGTGAATATGAATAGCATGCTGCCTATCTTTTGGTGTTAAGCACTTTTCAGAAGTGGAATCTGCAACATTGCTGGCTTTATCAAATTAATGGCTTTAGGCATTTTCAGTTTCTATAAGATCCTTCAAGGACCGCGCAAAATTATTGAACACGGCTCTGGCTACCCTCTGCAATGGTTGTAGCTGCTTCTCTTGGTGAAGCGTCTGATGTCACATGGCAGTGATGATGATGATGCTACTCAGAGCTGGTTGTCCAGGTTTGGGTCAATAAGCCTTCATCAAGCATGTCTTCAAGCATTCCCACACTGCCCCCGCGCCGCCCCTGCCATTCATGTGCATATTGCATCTTGCATAAGCGTATAGGGAGTAATTACAGGAAAGTATAGGGAGGGAGACTGATGCTCTTATATTAATGCAATGCTAATATGCCATACAATACATGTGCTGAATGAGTTATTGTCAATGAAATTACCCTCCTGTCCGTACAATATATCCATCCATACTCTTTATGTTTCTCATGTTTGCCACCCATACAGTTGACGTAATATGTTGGGAATTTCCCCACCAATGTTTTATGATAGTATATCATTTAATCTTGCATGTTAACCACAGGGACATGCAGGTGATCATATACCTCCTTCCTGCATTACACGACACACACGACCACAGTATCTGCACAATGACCCCCATTTACAGTGTCTGCCTGCTCACTGAGCTTTGAGCAGACTGGCATTAAAGTGGAAATGCCATCAAAGCTTCAGAGGGATCTCTAAGGAGACGGGAGCTTTACGGTCTGACTCCAGCCGCCGGCTCCCGCTTAGTTCCCTCACAGCCCTGCGTGTCAAACAGGCTCAAGGGAAGAATACTGCAGCACAACATGAGGAAAAGATGGAGGAGGGTGGGAGTGATGGGAGGGGTGTTATATGGTCTTTATATTATATTAGTGTTCATTCATGAGTTGGAAGGGAGGAACGTGCCAAGAGTTGGCAGAAAACTGTTCGACTAGCTTCCATTCACTCCCCTCTCCCTCTGGACAGGAGACAGGCTGTGGCCTCTGTTAGTGATTTAACAGGGTACACGACCTTGGGGAAACTGGAGTTTGGAAACAATGTGGGGCAATATGGGAAAAATCAAAACATAACTCCAGTAGAGCAACAGTGTAGGTTATGTAAACACATACTGCTCACACTGTTGGTGTAATTTATCGACAGCCGGGTTATGTGTTGTAGGTGAGCATATGGTGAAACTGCAGGAGGTACACTGTGTAGTGTTAGTCTGATTCAGTAAGTTGTGAATTTAATTTACTATTGTGTGAATTTTAACATAGTAGGCTGAGAATAATATTAAAAATAAAATACATTTTTATGGCAATGTAAAATAAAAACTGTTTAAAAAAAAAGCTCCATTTTGTATCCAAACTGACAAAAAATGTATTCAAACCAGTGCTGCCTCCCTATCCAGCCACATCTGGATCCATTCACCAAAACATTTTCAATGGTCTCACTGTTCACGCTGCACCCTCCATGTGTGAGACAAACCAGGGTTTTAATGAATGAATAAATAAAAGCAAGGCCATGTCTATCTCTGGGTGTATCCTCAGCAGTACAGGTGCACCAGGGTTCAGGCTCAGGGGCAGGAGATACTGTCTGGATCTGGCCAAGGCTAGTGATGATAGAACAGGCGGTGATTTTGTGTGTGTGTGTGTGTGTGTGTGTGTGTGTGTGTGTGTGTGTGTGTGCAGATAGAGACAGTAACAGCTGAGTGTATGTGCAGCCGTTGCACCACCTGCAGCCGGCAGCCACTTATCATCTCCCATCTGGCCCCTGGAGGACAGACGGAGGAGGCACCTGACTCACCCAGACAGCACAGCGAGGGGAGCCTCGTACTGAGGCACAATGACCAGAGAGGGGGAGAGTCAGGGGGATGGAGGGAGGAGACAGTGGGACTGATTCTGGACACATGGAGCCAGTTTGCCTTGCTAAAAGCTAGTGTCATGTCTGCAGCATCTCTGCCTTGTCATTATCTGTCCCTGCATGCCCTAATTTCAGCCCCCATGACTCCTTGGGACACCTATAATGATGGCAATGCAGAGAGGAGGCCTGGTGCCAGTGGAACAAGCCCTGGGGCCAGCAGCGGTGGTGACTCACACTATAACTGGGAGGGACGAGCATGCAACCTAGCTGGACTTTCATATGTAAGACACACTGGGAAATGAGAGGTTGCACATGGAGTAAACATGCATGTAAACACGCAAACAACCACCTCAACCTCCAATCCCACCAGCTGACCGTCTGCAGATCCATAATTGGCTGAGGATCATGCCCCTTAGCCTAGGGACCTGCAGGCCACTCAGGGCCTCTCCATGGTTATGGAAGTAGAGGTGTGTAAGTGTGTGTGTATTATGAGGTGAGGTCTGTGTAACTGCTGTATCCAGGACTAATTCAAAGCTCTGCAGAGCCCAGCACCCCGCCAGGCGCTGCACTTTAATGTCAAGAGGCCATGGGCGGAGCCTACAGTGCGCCGTGCAATTATCAAGCATGATGGGACACGGAGAGAGGCGAACATCTGGCACTGTCGGACAGGGGCGGGACGCACCTCCAACCTCCCTCCCTCCCTCCTCTTCTTCTGCACAGGAGAGGCTTTCCTTTGATCTCCAGCTGGAGCTGTCTGCTGTGCCTCTACAGATAAATCACGCCGACACAAGATGAGCTTAGCCATCAGCATTGTCATATTGTACTGTAGTCAGCCATCTTTTAACATAAACTGCACCTTGAAGTTTCAGTCTAAGTGGTTTCTGGGCTAGAGGTAAAAGTGGGTTAACCCCACTCCTGCTGCACACAGCCTAACATGTGCCCTTCTACTCATACCTGTTTTCCCCTACTGCAGTGTACAGTCAGCAGTCCTCTAGTCTGTCTGTATTTATCATTTTTCCCACTGGCAGACAGACTGGCGGACTCCCGGATACTGAGAACAGGGTTATAGTTTAACTTCAAAGTGTCCTGCACTGTAACTTATATTGGACTTTTCTTACTGGGGGACAATTCACTGTCCAAATGAAAACAAACTGCTCTGTCATTACAACAAAGGGCGTTTATGCCTCATAGGCTCTTACTGTAATTAATTCAGATCTAATAACACAACACATGGTGTGAGGTGACTCACAGAGAGCATAACATTTACACAACATCTCACTGTCTGTTTACATGGCTGATCTCTAATGTCTTCTAATGATTAGAGCTGTGAAAACAGGCCAAAGACATAATAAATGAAAATGGCCTTCATAGACATATGTTTGCCAGTAAAGAATGCCATCTTGTCATGTTTAGGATGTTATAGAGCCATGTGACATCATATTCCTGACTCGCGGGCACACTGTCCTTTGTCCAATTACGGATGTTGTGGAGTAAGGTAATGGAAAACGGATGTGTCCTCTGAAAATGAAAAAAACAACATAAAGGAATGGCTTAATTGGAAAGTTAAACAAAATAGTTCAGTAAGTCTCTGTGGCCCCTTTGAAAAGGGAGGTTTCAATCAAGACCATGAACACTAGTGAATGAAACAAAAGCATACAAAAAACCAAAAGGGACGCTTTCCAGCTTCGAGCAAAGTTGTTGTACGTAAGGCCAGGAAGCTATACCCTAAGAATGTCACTGATGTCATCTTCATGGAAATACATTTATTTTAAAACCCACAATGTCAAGACATGAGGGTTTATGTCCTCTTGCTTTGTTGTGTGCAAATCAAATTGTATCCGATGACAAAAAGCACTGTCTTCCTTTTCCTTGTCTTGTCCAGTGCCCAGAATGGAGAGGCATTACAAACAGATGTTGCACGAAGATGTTTGGTGCACTTTTGCTCACATGGGCCCCTCTGGTCAAAAAGAATTGAATTACATGATATTTCTTTTAATAGGATTCACTGGGAGCTTATCAAAGCCTCTTTTCATTTTCACTGTCGGAGAAGGAAATGACATACCTTTGAAATACCAACCAACATGGAGTAGTTAACAAGGCAAGAAAAACATCTTGGTCATTTTTCTTCCATTTTGGTTTCAATATAGTGCTTTAGTCCAACTCCTCTTGCACACTGGCTTTGCGATAAAAGGTTTAATGTCTGTTTGATACTTTGGTACTGTCATTGTGATAAAACAACAGATGGATTTAAATCCCTTAAAAACTCAACACTATGGTTCCTGAGTTCCAAACACCACAAACACCGTCTTTCACTTCTCTTCCTTTCTTCTCTAAATATGGGCTTGGGAGTTTCTCAGCTTTCAACAACTAGCTTGAGGCACGTTGAAAGACCATTTTCTTGCTGCCACTCCCCATTTGGAAGTACACCTCCAAATAACATGCACAGCAGCTTACGTCAACCTTTTCCCCAGTGATAGGTGAAAGGCTGGAAGATATAAGGCATGGGGAGTGGACTGTGTAGCAACAATAATGCTAAAGTAATTCTGAATCAACCAACAAGTACAGTTTTCTTTTCTTTTAGCCAACCAAATGTTCTCTAATTCTATGATCCACCTGCTTGCAATTTTAGCCAGTTAACTCACAGGCTTCAGCTTTTAATAAGCTCTCTTTTGTTCATCTTGACAAGGCTGCACATGCTATCTCGCTAGCCAGCTAAAAAGCTAGGCTGGGTTTGCATTTTTACCAGTTAGCCAGTGTTAGCAGTGTTTGCTAACTCCTGTTAGCTAGAATGAACACAGAGAAAGACTGACTGTTTTTTGCTCTTCACTGAGGAACTTTTAATAATTTTGAATTAACCTGCTAACTTTAGCTACAGCCGTTAGCACTAGTATAGGCCTAATAATCCAAGCACACAATCAGTCTAGCCAGTTAGCTGAGTTAAGTTTTTCATAATTATCAACATTAACAAACTGTTTTTTTTATCTATATATTTATTTATTTAATGTAAACAAATATATATGGCATCCATATATGCCATTTGCTTCAGTCTCACATTCTTTCCAGAAATACACCACCCACATTATTGTGATGCCGCAGCATTTGCAGGGCCTCTGCAATATGTGTAAATCATGTCATTACACTGCTTGAACAGGAGAGGTTAGGCCTAATTACACACCTGTGGGGCAGCTTGAGGTGAAGAGGCGCCAAGGTGAGCTTCATGCCTGTTTATGTAACAGAGGAGAATGTGAGGAATGACAAAAGACCTGCAACAGGCCAACAGAAGCTTTTCTTAAGAGGCAGTTTGGAGGAACCCTCACCATTCTTCACATTGCTCTCCGTCAAGCTACAGGGACAAGTTGTGTGAAATGAAAGGCACACAGTTCATCAGACACAACAGCATTGCCTGTCACCAAACAGTGTGGATCCTCCCCCAGGTCCACTGTTCCGCATTCCCCTACCTAGCATGTCATTTTGTAGACTACGTCAAATTGGACATGTTTCTGAAGAGTTTGGTGCCTTTATCATATCACTTCCTCCTCCACAGCTCCAATATCTTGACACTGACCTTATGTTCAGTGAGTGAAAAGACAGAAAGAGGTTATGTTTGTGTGATATGAGTTGTAACATACCTCAGCCCCTAATCTAAGGCTTGTGTAAATAAAATCTCAAAGCCTGGACCACTTCAAACAGATTTGTACAGTGCGGTCTTTGATCAAGAGTCACTGCACTATTTTTCCAATAAAAAAGCACCATTTCATCACAGCAACTTTATGTTTTTCCCTTCAGTTTCTGGCAATTATCTCTGAAGGCCTCTGTCTTTCTCTCAGGACAAATGGTGTCCTTTCAGGGTCCTCTCAAGGTCACACAAACATGAAAGATGGCACCAGACCAAGAGATATCCTTGACATACTTGTCTCGAAGCTTCATTCCTCTTCCAAGGTTCTCTTGGTGAACAACAGCACGCACACAGCAGATAACGAATGAGAGCCTGCAACTATGGAACATGTGTCCCCCGCAGTGTTATCATGCAGACAGATAGAGAAAAGGGGAAATGATTGGTGGTTTTCTTTTTCCTATAAGTCTGGAGACTGGAGTCTGGAGACAAAACATTATCACACAGTGAGTATGTGTTATGAAAGGTACAATATGCAGAAACAGAGTTCATTCAGTTCAACTAAAGGAGAAATAAGAATTAAGATGGATATTTCTCAATTTATGACATTTTAACAGCAGAAATGTTTTAAAATCTGCATCAAAAATATGATAATAGGCATACTGAGTTTTGTTTTAGAGTTTTGGTTTATTTAGGTTTTATACAAGAGTAAAATGAGAAAAATAGGCAAGAGACATAACCACTGAGTCATATGAAAGGCTCTTTTGACAAAGACGTTCTGAGATGTCATAGTAGGAAAAGTATAGATGTAACCAATGAAAATTAAGATGGCCAAATATGAACTGAATTTCCAGGAAATGCAAATTCATATGTTTCCATCCACTACTAATATTTGGTGTTGGCAACACTGAGATGCATGGTTGGTGGCATTTATTCTCCATTTGGTTGCCATTTCAAGAGGAGCATACAACAAGATGAAGAGCACCAGTGAAACTTCACATGATGGAAAATCAGGTAGAGCATGTGAGGCACTATGGCATTTGTTTTTTCCATGAATTAATGTGAGGAAGGTTAAGCATCCTAATCACACTGATCTGATATTTTTATCTAAATATAAACTTCTACTCACAGGTAGCACTAATAAAGCGGCCAACTCTATCACTTGGCAGCAGAAACAATCTGGCCACAAGTCCTTTGCAGTCCACAGTCTTTATGCTTTGCTTGATTGTGATGAGTCCCAGCTGTGTTGAAGCCAGCTCCCAGCCACCTGGAGAATCACGCCCAGCCTCTGGAAAAAAGAACCCAAAGTCAAAATGTTTGCTGTATAAAAGGGCTCATGTTCAAGAATCATGTGAATAATGTGCAACACCTGCACAACTTCCAAGAATGTGACAGCCAGTTGCAGGACAATGGTAGTCAGATCAATGAGCACAAAATCCCATCTATGTGTTGTAGTCCTACTAAAAGTGATGTAGAACTTTAATTAACCAGCAAACATTGTGTCTCTCAATGCTGCTCAATTAATCTTTCACTGTCTGAGGACAGAGTTTGTCCCCTGTGCTCTTTCTCACCATCCCCACGCTCACTGTCCGTCCCCAGTCTCCGGCCCGCTGACACTGGGGCTGGGTACAGCTCGGCTCAGCACAGCTCTGTCCCTCTGAACCCGAGAGGACTGCCTTGGACCCCGGTGCACACACAAAGAATTCATTGAAAGGCAAAAAGCGAGGGAAGACAGTTTCTCAGGAGAAGGACAATGGGCGTTCTCCTCCATTTGGCTCACCCTTTCATCCTCGGGCGTCCACAAGGGACACAATTGTTTGGACATTGCGATATGGGGCAAAGCTTTAGAAGACGCATCGCTTTTAATTAACTGTTGGTAATGATCTCATTATTGGGGCTGAGTGGGTTCCCTGGACCCAGCGTTGTGCACAGAGGTGAGTCTGGGGTCATCGTTCTGAAGGCCCCACGCTAACTGACAAAATATGCAGGAATTTGTCATGGTGCATCAACTCAGACACTGTCAAAGTGGACCACTTGATTCAGAATAAAAGGAAATTATCTTTCTGGATCAGCTAAACAAACACTTGGGGGTTACATTCTTCATAGTGAGCTTTTACACTGCTGTTTGTATTCAGGCTTTTTGCTTCATGTTGGCATTTTATGCAAATAAATGATTTTTAAAACTGCTGAAATGTTTGATGCAAACTACAATATAGACAAAATCACACAGTATTTACACATTGCCAGGACAAATAATTTTCAGCATTGTGTTAAAATGAACAATTAAAGAAACTGGTGCAGTCAGTAATTCCTTCTTTCTCCATTTCAAGCTCCAGGGTCTGTAGTTATCAACTGAGGGAAGTCATTCTGACTAACTGGCTGAAAATGATTAGAATAATCAATCAGTCCTACTTTTAGGACCAGCAGTTAAAGCATTTGCTCAACTTTCATAACTTAAAAAATGTCTCAGCTGATATTTATTTATTTTAGACTGTGCTAAAGCAGTGACATATTAAAAGACACTTTTTTGGCAAACCATTAATACATTTTAGACATAACGTTAATTATAAATATGAAGTTTGTTTTCAGGCATGTGCCCTACAGACCCACAGAGGGTTTGCATGTGCAGTATCGTAAAATGCATGCAAGATGCAGCAGTATTATAGGCTGTGAAATGATGTCATTGTAAAGAACTAATGACGTGAGTGCCTGTCAAATTAGTTAAATTATCCACAGATTATATATACTTTGTCAGTGTTTACTTCAAGTCTATTACAAATAGATTATTGATAAATATGATTTTGAGATTTCAGCAATTTATTTTTAGACCATATTTTTGCATGAATAGCTTAGTGATGTATATAATTTGCAGACACATAAAGTTCCTCTGAGGTAGGAGTGTTTTCGGCCTGATGTTAACTCTCAATGCATTTCCTAGGAGCGATTCTGAGACTCTTGATAACGATGGGCTCTGGACTGCTGGTAACACTGACGAGAGGAGCTAAAAGAGATATTGAGGGAGGACAGGAGAGAGCAAGGACAGAGTGTAAGATAGGAAAAGAGAGCAGGTCTGAGACTGTTGAGGAGACATGGGGGATTTTTGGAGGAGAGTTCAGTGTCTTATCTCCAGATAGAAAGGAGAAAGGTCTGCACACTGTTCGGCTCCAAATAAGTAATTTATTTCTCTTTTAGAGACAGGCAACATTTAGATCTGTTGCAGCCAAAGAGTGTGCGGACTTTTCCTCTTTGTGCATGCAGTCTTTTTTTATTCTCACACCTGAATATTCTTTCTTGGATGTGCATACACTTGGTCTTTTTCCTTATCTCCAGACAGGCCAAAAAACGGCTGTCTCCCACACAGACGATCCTCAACCACTCCTATCCGCCTGCCTCACACACACTGATCTAAACTATCCCAGCACTGTGTGTGTGCGCATGTCAGTGTGTGTGTGTGTGTGTGTGTGCGTCTGGGATTTAGCGTGTGTGTGCACTCACATGATTGCCTGCTTAAGTATATTCACATGCATCCACGCACTTTGAAGAGAGAAAACAGGGGATTTTTTTGCTTTTGTTGTTTATGTGTTTTGCACTTATCTGATGGAGCGAAGAGTTTATTTCTGTGTCTTCCTCTAGGGTCTGTCCTCCTCTTATATCTCTGTCTCACTGCAGGAAGCCTTATCTGCCATCAGAGAGGCTACACTGGTGGCTCTGAATGCCCTCAGCATATCATAATCAGTGCTCGGTTGAACAGAAGTAGCATACCACTGAGGGTGTCTTTGTTTGTCTCAGTGCCGGCGGGGAAAAGACCCCGTACGTGCAGTTTGTTTCAGTTTGAGATGAGGAGCCACACATAGAGACAAAGATTTAATTATACTGTATGTAATAAAGACCCAGTACAACACACCTGAAGGTTTGATGGGTGTGGTAAAAACACTGAATCAATGGGTGTGGCTACTCCTTAAACCAGCTCTAATTATGGGATAATAGTGTGTAACGCTTGCTTCAGTGTGAATCTGCTTTGAAAACGGAGCAGCTGGGTGACATGTTTCAGAATTCATCCTTTACCTCATGCCTGCATGTTAGCAAGCATTTGCTTTGCTGAAATGTGCTTTACAATCCTTCACAAAGAGCCAGGGATCATAAAACACCTGCTTTAGTCCACTACAGAGCTTCTGTAATCTCGAGTCCATCAAGCTGCCGGCATGGATACGTATGGAAGTCTCAGCCACACAGCTTGTTGCTGTTGAGGTTTGATTCTTGACCGCTGGCCCAAATAAACATTCAACTACAATAAAATCTGGTTTATAAAACTGGGTTTGGGAATATTCAAAGTTCAGTGAATGGTTTGAGACGGGGAAAAGTTAATTTTCTCTAATATTCTATTCTAGCTTAACTATTATGCATGAGCACATATGTTTTGTAGAAAACGTCATGCCTCCTGAATTGATTTTTGATCAATGCAATGTGAAAAGTTTATATTGAACAAATCTGCAGTGCCAAACATATCTGTTCTATTTGTTTCTTCACATAAAAACCTCTAAATTTAGTTCTATTTCTATCAAATAGTTCCAGAAACTAGGGGCCCCAGGAACCTAAAGGCATGCATTCCTGTTTGCTTTTTCGCTGCATCTGAAAAACCATGAAGATTAGGCTGATAAATGAACAAAAACGGCTTTGTTTGGGATGCAGTTCTCGTCCTTGAACAAAGCAGAGACTCAGTAGTGTTTTTTATAGATTACTGATGTGTGATAGTGGCAAGGAACTTTTTTCAGAACCATTGTCCTGCTGACAAACTGGAGGTAAAGTTTCTTCTTTGCAGGGCATCCTGGTGGCCTTTTGGTTGAGGCACACACCACTCGATTCCAGCCGTGGACCTGACATGTGACATGTCTTACCCCTCTTTCTCTCTCCACATTTCCTGTCTATGTCTACATTGTCACCTGGCAATATAAAGTAAAAATGCCAACAACAAAGCTGTTTCTCATTGGGAACATTAAGGTTTCACTGACTGGTTTCATTCTCTGAGATGTATTGTTAATATTTGAACTCATGGATAATCATCCTGAATGTTAAAATCAACAAAAAGCTAATTGAGTCAAATCAAACAGCTGAAACTCAGTCGCCAGAGGCCCCATTGTGTTACAACCTGGTTAAAATCAATTTTTTATGTTGTTTCTGAGACCAGAACATGACACGTGCATCGTGTAACGTGTCATGTACATAGATGTCTGGACTGTTTAATAGCCAACAAAAGAGCATTCCTGTTGTTGTCGGAGCAGAATAAATCTCTCTTCCTCAGATTCTCAGTCTACCAATAAAAAGCACTGAAACACATTAAAAATGTCCCGTTAAAGAGAAACTGCTACTTTTGTGTTCGTTCTGTCTTGTTTTCTTTTTGTTTTAAAATCCAGAGGAGAAGTGGCTGAAGGAACCCGAGCCGTCCCAGCAGCAAAGTAAATGCATTCGACAAATCTCATGTTTTATGCGTTCTCTCTCCACTGCTCGGGGCTACACGGCTAATTCAATTCAAGACACTGAATTATTCTTAAACCACTTTTATCGCCCATGTCTCAGTGTTTCCCTGTTACTCCATTTAGCAGGGCTGGCTGTGACTGGGATGAATACGCACATTGTTTATTTTATTCATTATCTGGACATTTGCCAAGGAGCCTATTACTGCTAATAGACCGTTCTGCGGCGTATTATAATATAAACAGAATGTTTTACATGCCCATAAAGGCTAAATATGAACGTTCCTATAGTGAGGCTCTAACTGGATCCATATAGGCCACAGCAGCTCCAAACCCAGAGCAGGGGAGACGCTGGAAGGCATGCTCAGGCTTCTTAGGAGCTTCAAAGGAGGGGCGTTTCCTGGGCTTTTTAAGACTAAACACAGCGAGAGCACGCAATATGGCGTGTGTGTTTAGAGTACCTGAGGGCTGCAGATTGCACACTTGGACATTGTATGTGAGTGTGTGCTCTGTGAGTAAATCAGCCTGTGGTCGGATGAGTCAGTCGCCGCACTTCTAAGACCCCTTTTCTAAACATAGTGTGGTGGGCACCCTATGTCAACTGGTAGACTAGAGGAAGGAAAGAGGAAGAGTTCCTGATAAGAGGGAGATAAACACTTCCAGACTGAACCAATGACAAAGACTCCAAAAGTCTTTAAGGCTTTGCACAATCCAAGCAACAACAGGAACCACAGCAAGAGGAGTCGTTAACACGTGCTTGATTAGGCTCGTTCCTCCTATCACATCACATCACTTCAAACACTTTCCCACTCCCATAACATCCAGTTTGCATCTCTTCAACAGGTGCTACGTCTGAGTCAGAGATCGCTGTGTACAGCTGTTGTGAATGCATGCAAAAGCCGTCATACGGTCACTGTTGTGATCTAATGCATCATCATAGGTACAGCACGCAACCTGCTGCCACATCCGAAACATCCCGCCCCATGCATCTGTAAAGCCCATCCATACTGCTGAGGATGTCTACTTATATTCATACTGTCATCATATGATACAAGAAAGTATTAAAGAGGGGCTTCTCTAACAGAAAAAATGACATATTGAACCTTTGTTCTATTGACGGCCCTGACTGTGTTTGGCATTTAACAATTTTAACAGTAAGACATCTGTATTCTATTAAGGGGAGCAAACCGTTTTAAATCAATTTTCACCCCAACTTTCATAAACCACACACTCAAAAATAGTCATTTCCTGAGGATCACCACAGTTTACAGTAAACACAGTCAGAAAATGTTTCCAGTGATAGAGAAGAATGGGAAAGGAATGCAAATAAGATATAATTATGCATGAATCCCTCTCAAAAAAACAAGCAAAAAGAAGTGTTAGTGCTGTAGGTGACATTTTAAAAAAGTAGAAATTTCCTACACATTTTCTGTTGCTTTTAACAGAAAACCAAATTTTAAGTTTTACAATTTAAGAACAAAAAAACTGATTTTTCAAAAACTCCATTAATTTAAAATGAATGTTATCAACTTATGAAGTTGATACCATGAACTTTGCAAACAGTTGCCTATTTACAGCAGCCATAGAGCAGCATTAACATACATTAGGACTCACAGTTCTGGACAATTTGACAAATTGAAGTCCAAAAGTCACTCTCTTTTTAACTCTGTTTTCATCTCCATCAACTCCTGAGAATAGACACCGACTCTTTAGTTGCTGCAGCAGAAAAAAAAGCAGCTGACAAAGCTGGTGACTCAAAACAAAACAATGAGCTAAAAGAGGCCAAAAAGCACAAGAGAGCTGAAGGAAACTGCATTTCACACTGAGTCTTACTACTGACCTCACATTGTCTTTATTGTATTCACACATTTTAATATCATTAATTGTTTTGTAGTGTCAGAATTTTCACTTATAAGACAAAAAAGGTCTCCACGCTGAGTTCCAGTTCTTTTCATTTACCTCCACAACTGGCCCCCAGCTGAATGCTCCTATCAGAGTAATGCTGGTTGAATCCTGTCATGTGCAGTGGCTGCTGCTCTGACTGCAACAGGAGCACCCACAGCTAAATGCACAGCACTTACAAAACAAACTGTCCTCTGATGTCTGAATGTACCCCAGGGTAATTATGTGCCCTTTCCAATCTTTTTATTCTCCTTTTCCAAAATGCTGGCTGCCAGTTCCAGTTAGCTGTCTGTACACCCACAGCATCCATGTGATTACCCGTACACGCTATACGTTTTGTGAGTTGTGATGCCTCTTTGCAGAGCTTTGCGCAAGTATGATTTTGATTAAATTTAGGGAAATGAGAGCTGGATGCAGTGCCTGCTGAGCGTGCTGGCTGACGCAGGGTACTCGGTGACATAAAGAGAATGGTATTGTGTTTGTTGGATGGAAACTTCACGGCCGTATGGTTAGCTTTCAGGGTGCCGCAGAGTTGTTTTGCAGAAATGCGAGGTAAAGCATTTGTGGCTTTAACGCCTCCCAACACCCTTTCACCCAACACACACGTACAGATATGAGGGTTATCTCGAGTTGTGCGATAGTGTGTGTGTTTGTGTGTGTGGTCAAGGGAGTGTGGTTTCTTCCTTTATCGTCATGCTACTCCCTTTAACAGCTGAACAAAAACTTCCAAGAAAAAAGAGAAAGAAGAAAAGAATGACAGTATGTTTGTTCTGTGTGCGTGTGTGTGTATACGTGCCTGTGTGTGCACTGTGTGTATTGAAGCACGTCTGTGTGTGTGTGTGGGTGTGTGTGTGTGCATGTGTGTGTGTGTGTGTGTGTGTGTGTGTGTGTGTGTGTATATGTGTGCTGCTAATGGCTTCAGCGCTAGTTGATGAAGGCCTCTGTCTAAACATCCCACTGGGGGTTCTCAGCGGACAACATAAACACTGTTTACATAATGAAGAGTTGGAAAGACCCCCCCTCCCCTCTCCTCCCAACACACACATACACACACTTCAGCATAAACCTCCCCCGGCCTTGCAGTGCCTATAACCACAGCCCCACCCTGGGAACACCGCTTACAGATTCAAAATGAAGGAATGTGCAAGATGCTTTAATTAACACACACACAAATACACACCTACACTCACATCCTAAGCACACACACACAGCCCCCTAGTAATTCAGTAGCAGAGTGTTTGTATACAAACTACTGTCTGCTGGTGGGAGATGCTAATTGAACGGCAGCGCCCACCTCTAAACACCCCTCGTCTTTCATTAAGCAGGCCTCCTGGGGAGTACACCGGACAGCATGGTAAATATTTGCCGTCTATCTGTCTGTACTCCTCTGCTGACACGTGTGTTTGTTGCACCCCCCCTCCTCCCAGTCGCTTCCCAGGACCATCCCTTTCTTCTTCTTCCCTTCTCTTCTCCTACAAACAAAATGAAAGCAAGGAGGAGAGAGGACAAACAAAACGCTGAAGGTAAACAGTCAAAGAGCTGCTGGTGAAGGTTAAACACATGTCACGCACACACACGAAGCAGCTGCACTAAAATACACAATACACTTATTTACCTTTAAACAACCAGTATGAAAGATTTGGGAGGATCTATTGGCAAAAATGGAAAATAATATTCACATGTATATATTCATATGCTTTTTTTCGCGAGTTTAGTGGCCACCGTAGGTTCCTTACATGGTTGGAAAGGGAGGCTGGGGGGAGGGGTATTCAGTTGGCTGCAATCTGCAACCTCACCAGTAGAGGCCACTGAATCCAACACACTGTTCCTTTAAAGGTCTCTGTCATCACGCAAATGGTTTTTGTAATAAAGTCGCGTTGTCTGATCAAAATCTTGTTTGATGGCTTTTCATAAATTAGAAAAAAAAAAATTCAGCAACATATATGGATTTTTGGTTTTTGGAAAATATTTCACAAACCAAAACATGTAATCACTTGAGCTAAACAGGATAATCAAACATTAGCAAAACTGGAATTACAAGGTATTCACCCGATATCATTGATACAATGCATTGGTTAACAGTGGTGGAAGGTTTGGTTTTGCTTCAGCCTCATGGCTCTCATGAAACTTGTTTCCAGTTGCAGCAGGTCATTGTGATACAGTAAATTCAACCATACGTGACCTGACCAGTATCAAATGGCAGACAGACAAAGTTACTGACCAGCTGGTTAACATAGTGAAGGAAGAGAGCCAAGTATTTCCCTTTGGAGCAAAGAACAGGTGACCAAGAAGGTGAATGAATGCTACTGCTTCTTCATGCTAACAACTATTTGCTAACATGTTTGCCATAGCAACATTAAAAGGTGACAACTAGCCAACAAAATTCAAACATGACTGCTTTAAGCAACCATTCCCTCTCTACACTGTTCCACAACGACCTTTAATCACTCATTATGAACGGCATTTAAGTTTCTGGTCACATAATTGTTGGTTTACTTCAGTCATCAGTAACCCGACCTTGTGTTAATGAGACTGTATATTTAAGTGTTTGAGCCAATCACTGCTTCAGAGTATAATAGATTTAAACCCCATAATACTCATGTTGGGCACCTCAGGCTGTGACATCATCCTGCCTTGCTAGAATGGAAATAGTGAGCTTATGAGCACCAACGTCACTGCCCTGCATCCTAAAGCTTCCTATGGGCCGATAACTGGCATGCACAGTATGTCATTCTCTAAAGCGCTATTAATGCTTACACAGAACACGCCAAACTGGGATCGTGGCTTGGTTAATAGCAAAAACTGAAGTCTGTAGAAATCAGACAGTCGACAGTGCCAACTGTATGTGCGCATTACAGCATAAGATGAACAGAGCTCTTTCTGTGGATCTTGGCCTACAAGGAGCCCCAAATCCCATAATGATTTATAATGTCAAGTAATGACACTTCTGAAACCTTAAGTAAGGCCTCAACAAATGTAATGGTCCAGGACATTTTTCCTTAAACATCACAAAGAGTCTGCAGGCTATCATAGACTTAACCTCCTTAAAGCATTCACTTTGCAGCACATGCAAATGTTCACCTCTGTCTCTGTCTACGTAAACGTCACAGATCTATGTTTAGTGGCACGGCCATTATGAGTTGGCGCTGGAACAGAGCCCTGAGGATAAAATGAATGGAGAAACCAAGGGAAGATGAGAGGTTTCTCGAGGTTAGAACAGCTCAAATGACAGGGTGATGGGACCTACAAAAGCTGCCCCAGACGCTCAAAAAGTTTGTGAGCAGTGGCAGAGGAAGCAAGTTTGCCCGCAGTTGGTGTGTAATGATTTAAAAAATGTCTCTGTCTATGTGGTAATGCTGGATGCTTGATGAGAATTAGTGTCTTCAGCAAAGAAGGGAATCTCTCCCTGCTGTGTAGAGCGTTGTCATTTCTTTTTCTGTCCTAAATACACATTTAAAGGGAATACCCTTTTTGAAAAACATTTTGACATATTGTCAGAAAACATGTAAAATATTCACTTTCTGTGTTATTGGTATCAATTTTTATTGGACTTAGACTTGGTTAAGACTTCATGCTAATAAGGTCCAGAAATAGGAATCTACAGGCTGGGGCTGAAACTTCAGAAAGTGCACCATGAAGCTTAGACAGTTTGCTTAAATGCACAATTTCTTTCCAGAGAGTGTATTATCCTCTTTTGAAAACTGTACTGAAAGTGAAAAATGTACTCAATAGCTGCATTATAATCATAGCTTATATTACATCACACAAAAGTGCTAAGAATTCAGACATCAGCTTATTGACTTTAAAGGCTTTGATGTCAGTCTCCTCATAGTGGTAACAGGTCTGAGGTATTCATAGATGCGTCCCATTGACAAATCCAATTGAACTGTAAAACCACAATAGTTCTGAAAAGTCAGCAGTTCTTCATTGTTTCTCAGAGCAGTCAGAAAGTCCCAGCAAGCTAGTTGAAACCAGTTTGGGGGGATAAATGACAGGTCTGTAGCTGCTGGAATTACAGTTTGGTAGAAAGCTTCTGTTCCTGCAAAATTATGGCAGAAATGAACTGTCATTGTTCAAACGCCTTCATGTTTTGCAAGGCGTGGCAAGGTGCAGAGGGAGTACTTCCCAAGGTCTTTCTCATCCCTGGTTTACTATCCTGAGGGAACATCCCTAACACGGCAGTGGTCGCTCATGTTCGTGTTCTCACGCCTGTGTGTTTGCGAAGAGAGGGAAAAATGCCGCTGAATCTTTGAACTCAGCACTGAAAACCAGTTGTTCATCCCTCGGCTTTCCAGGTGTATGTGTGTGAGTGTGAGTGTGTGTGTGTGCAAGTGTGTGAATGTAGGCTTGTCACCAGGTGCTTCTTCTTATTTCTTCAGTGCTGCTTACAAACACTAATTACCGTGGTAAACCATTCCCAGGCCAGAGCGAGGTACACGTTATCTTGACAACAAGTGCCTCTGGCAGTGTACCACAGAAAACAACACCAGGCAGAGAAATGTGTCCAACAGAGGTGTGAGAAACTACAAGACATTTGATTGTGTCTTTTACAAGCTCATAATACAGCAGAGCACCCTGTAATGTTCCCAGATAGTCAATGAGCAAATCAGGGAGGAAGATGTTGGAGTAATGACACAAAGGAAACAAGAGGCAGGGTGATGGGCTGAGGATCGGGTCTCAAACATCCACCCTCCTGAGGTTTTTGAGCAAGACAGTGGAACCCAACAAGCAGATATGAATCATGAATGATCTTGCAATGAACTGAGTGCAGTTTGGTGCTATTGAAAATGAGCAAGTGGGCCACACTTAAAGTCTGTCCGCATTGTGGGATCATTTCAGGAGCTCAGCAACCTCACCTTTGTTTCAAACCAGGCTCTAAAACTTAGTTCCTCTAACACTGTTCCAGCATCAGCTTCACCAGCTGTTCTTTAAGGAATAGTTCAATATTTTGGGGAATGTGCTTGTTTGCTTTCTGGCAGACAGTTATGTTTGTACAGTAAACATAAAGCCATAGCCGGTGGCTGGTTAGCTTAGCACAATGAGTGGACATAGGGGGGAAATAGCTAGCCTGGCTCTGTCCAAAGGGAACAAAATCCACCTAAAAGCACCTCTGTAGCTCACTAATTAACACATTATCTTGTGTGGTGCCATATAGTCCAGCAACAACATGACGTGATGATGTGAAAATTAGGTCTCTTATAACACTGTTGTAATAGACCAAAATGCAAACAGTTAGACTTTTAGTACCTGATATGGACTCTGTGTTTAGTTTCTGAGGGTGCCACTAGAATCAATATTGTAATGTAGATTGATGTTAAAAACCTGACAAGTGAGATAAAGTGTGTGTGTGTGTGTGTGTGTGTGTGTGTGTGTGTGTGCGTGCGTGCGTGCGTGCGTGCGTGCGTGCGTGCGTGTGTGTGTGTGTGTGTGTGTGCACGAGAGAAAGAAAAAACCCAGATTGTACACAAGGGAACAATAGAGACAAAACTTCATTTTCTATTTCATTCAATGCAGCTAAACACACTCAGAGAGTTTTCAGTCTTTATCACCGGAACATATGCTGATGATGTGATGATGCTAGTAACCTATCCAAGTAATTAAAACAATGTTTCTTGAAAGATATTGTATGTTTATTCAAAAATTTTCCAAACTGCTTCGAGCACCCCAAACTAAATTCCAGTCACCTGAGGTAGCATTTGTGGGTTTTCTTGTATCTTCAATGAACTGACCCTTCAGACCCAAAGTGACAACTCCAGTCTACAGTTACACAAACAGACTCAGGACATACGAGGTACTGTATGACTCCTTCAGATGGGATTACTGACCCCACCCTTATCCACATGATGTCACAGCATATTGCGGTCACAACGCTGCACCACCGACCAGCAGATCACTCCAGTATCTTCCATCCTCTGCTAGCTGAGTTCATACAGATATTCAGTATTTATTTACATGAACAGATTTTCTAATTTCACAAATTAAATCTATACTGCTGTTTAGCTGGTGAACTTGTTCCCTTGCTCTCTCCTCTTTGACTGTTGGATGGCATTTACTGAAACCCAGATAATGACTTGATTCAATGAATCCCTGAACTATTACACATACTGTAATTTGGTAGTAAATGGAGGAAAACGCAGACAGGGCAGACATAATCTCGCTCTGCTCTGACGCCTCCCATATAACCTTTGCTGAATTACCATGATGAATAACAGACAATGCAAGCCTTTCATTTAATGTCTATATGTCTGTGGGTGTTTGTGCTTGTGAGAGAGTGGGTGTATGTTTGTGGAAACAAGGATCTCCATACCATGCCCACCCCCAGACACGTGCGCGCGCGCACACACACACACACACACACACACACACACACACACACACACACACACACACACATTTTGCCAAATCACCCACTATGTCAAATGGATCTCATAAACTTGCATGCAATTACACTTTGGTTTGGCGTCTGTGGTAACAAATCAGGGCATGGAATTTATATGAATTCGCTAAATGCACAGAGCTGCACATACACAGAAAAAGAAACAACTTCCAACTACCATTTCTGCATCCCCCAGCATCTCACTGTGTGGTACGTGCTCTCCTGAAAACTCATAAAGTTGCGGCTTCGTCAAAAAAACTTGTTAGATTTTCGGGCCTCTCAGCACCTCTGCTAATGGCTAACATAAAACTGCAACCGTTTCTGGTGGAGCACAAGTAGCTGCCAATGGGATTATGAGTCAAAGATGAAGAAAGGAGTGAGAAAAGAGTCAACTGTTGTAATTAAAAGTTACATGTGAATATTGTGTTTGAGTCTGATTTTAGAGGGATAAAGGTGTTAAGTGTTTTTTTCCGACTGTAATCCAAGGTCGATCTTTCTCGGAGCTCCTAAAGGAGATGTCGTCTGTCATAATGCCTGTTTTTAGCAGACCTTGATGTGATCTGTGTAAAAAAAAAAAAAAAAAAAAAAAAAAACAGCATTCAGCATACAGAGATGCATCTGTTTCAGACTTTTACTGCATTCTTTGAACAGCCATTTTGGAGAAACGTGTGTCATGTCTGAAAACATTGGCTTTTATCATTGAGGAGAAAAAAAATATCCCTTCTGCTTTCCTAAGGCCCTCTTTCTCAGCAACAGGAAGTCTAGTGCCGTTTGAAACTGTAACCAAACCTGTACCCCCTCCTCCACTCCCCATCTTTGATGAGTGTAATTGGGAGTTGGTTCCATGGAAATGAAAAGGTAAGGCAGTCTCAATGATGTATAATCACTGTGTGCAATAAAAACTGAGAAGGAACACTAGTCAGGAAGGGAGGGGGGTTGAAGCAGAGCAGCAGTTTGCAATGGACAAAAGGAGGAAAAAAGGAGGCAGAAGTGTCCTGAAAAAGAGGTTGATACATTTCAAAGAGCAAAGAGAGACGGATGCATCTTTCTCATTTTAATTTGTTGTCTCATTTTAATGTTTGTGTTCCTACAACTGTCATGTGTAGGACAGAGACAGGCGTAGGGGGAGAGAGGGAGGGAGGCTGTAACGTAACTGTAGCTGGAAGGCTGCTCCAAGCTGTAACAGGATATCATAATGAGCTGGCCCTCCTGCTGGGAATTTCTTCCTGTCTCTGCTCTGCCTGAGACAGTCTACCTGAAGCAAGCAACTGTTGACCTTCCTCCCACTTTCTTTACATGTGCTTGTTGTCTTTTCTCCTTTTTATGTCTTTTTTCATTCATTCTTTTTGGTGCTATCTTTGCCTTTTTCTTTTCCAGTGAACATTTGCTCCTTTGTTTTCAAGTTTTCTGCAAAACCAAAAATAACTTCATACATGCTCTCAGGGCCACATTGGAAAAGTGGTGATTTTGTGACAGCTGGCGGTGAAAGCTTGGTGGCATAGTGACTACTGGCACAGCTAGTTGGTGAACTCCTGCATCAGGCATATTTGCTGTTCTGTTGCCCCTGGCATTTTGTTCACCACTACACACTTTTTCATTCAACCAATGAAGAGGAAAAACAAAGCTCTCCACACCAAGTCATTAGCTTAGCTCAATCACTGACAGCTCAATATGTTCACACAGTTTATCACTGTCTCACGTCTCATAACTGTGTGCAAACAATTGATCAACAGTTTTGACTTCTGACAGCTCGAAGAAGTTCAATAAAAGTGAATACTGCAAAACGGTTCATAAGCTACAAGAAGCTTCCTGCATGCTGGACGACACATTGCCATCTTTGCCTAAAGGTAAGTGTATTTTGTGTTTAGTCTATATGCAGTTAGCAATAGTGGTGGGGTAGCATCCATTTTCCTTAGCATTCTGACAGCCCATCCAGGGGCCGTAAAAACATTTCTAGTTGTTTATTTTCTTCCTGTCTGTTGACACAAACACTACATTTACGCTCATATAACGTTAGAAAGCTTAGATATTCCAGAATCGATTGATGCAACCACTTCAAGATACAATCACAACAGGAGAAACAATAAACACCAACAGCAGACAAACAACCATTTTTAAAATTGATAAAACATTGGTAGGTAACTTAGGCACAAGCCAATATCTTCTGTAACACAAACAATGGCAAATTAAGCATGCTAACATAAGCAGCCATGACAACAAATGAGCATTCCTCATTGTAGATCTAAAAGGCGAACAGTCAAAGCTATCTTTATTATGCTCGAGGCAACAAAACTGGTTCTAAATGAGCCACATTTGTCATCCAACAGCAAGTGGGTCCAAGTCCCAGCTTCAAATAACAGATGGCTCACATTTGGTTCCAGGTAGTACATTTCTGGGTCTTTTGGGGTTTGGGCACAAACTTCTGACCTCTATCCTGAACTCCTGGGATGCGCTGGTGACAAATCTGCCGTGTCTGACAGACGAACCAGGTTCAAATCCTGGCAGGAGTGACTGACTTTATCTTATGTGCTGTAGAGAGTAGCCAGCTGGTCACAATCACAGCCGCAGCTTACATTACAGGCAAAGCAACAGCTACATCCATAACCACAGTAGTATCCATATAAGCATGGTGGCCACAGGCAGTGGTTATGGATACAATCAGAGTCGGCCTTCCTCTGACTAACTGAGACAGTGTAGATTCACACATTTCAGAGTCTGGTTTTTTATAATTGCTTCTCTGCCCACAGCAAATGAAAAAAAACTGCAGTGAGTTATGGAAGACATGCTGGTAATTATTTCTCAAAGGTTTCCCTGTGATCACAAAGTAATTACTTTGGCAAAATCACACAGTAATTACAATATGATACTGACATAACAAGCTTTGTTTTACTGTTATGACATAAGTACTTTGATAATGATCACCAGAAAATGTTCCAGCATGTTGCGCTTACTGAATATTTATTCAACAATCATGAGAAAATGGTGTGACAGCTTGTTACATTGAGGTAATGGAGTAATAAGAAAAACTGCTTTTTGAGATAATGAATTAATCATTTGGTGATTTATAAACTTATGAGATCACAAAAACAAATGAAATAACTAACTATCATGGGGGAATAATCTTTACCTTGGCAGTAGAAGGAGAAATATTCCAATGACACACAGTAAGAAAATGACACTCAGCAAAATAAAAGCTTGACACCAGGTAATTGGAATTTTGTTTAACTGGTTTTAGGAAATGTAAGAATTGCATGTACAACACTGGATCAAACAACGTGTCAGGATCTGTATTTTATTTAGTGACTGTGTAATGTTGTCGTTTCCAGTGACCTTCCACATGGGGCCCACCCACCCTGCAGACTTTACTGCTTGTCGAAATGGACGACACCCGCCTCTCCTACTGGTGCTTTTCCAGCACACTGCAGAGAAAAGAATGGGGCTATAAGTGCTCCTCTGCTTTATGAGAAGCAGGTAGGAGCTGACTGGAGTTGTGATGTGTG